>JAKSYS010000435.1:0-53039 GCA_022925895.1 Fragilaria crotonensis
TCCGGCCCAAGCACGCTCCAGCCGTTATTTGTGAAATCGATGAGCGCTGACGCCAGCCGTCCTCCGATTGGCGTGATGCGACAATTTTAGCCATCTTGTTGATCCAACCGAGCCGGCAAGGTCTTCTTTGTCAGCAATTTTTCAGTCTGTCAGCAAATTCTGTAAGCAAATCTTAGTGTCAGCAAATTTTGTCAGCAAATTTTTGCTGTCAGCAAATCAGATTGTCGTAAGCAAATTGTGTAAGCAAATCAGCAAATTTGATTGTCGTAAGCAAATTGTATCAGCAATTCAGCAAATGTCTTTAAAAAGAAAAACGTGAGTCTTGATTCCCATGTCCACGGCGACATAAACTAATGTTCTACTATGAAAGCCAATTCTGTAAACAATTATTTTTGCTGACGAAGCAAATTCGATTCACCCTAAGCAATTTTTGCTGAATCAGCAAATTCGATTCTCCGTAAGCAATATTTTTGCTGATTCAGAAAATTTGCTTTTCAGTAAGCAAATTTGCTTTTCGTAAGCAAATTGTTTATGCAATTTTATTCTGTCAGCAAATTTGTCTTCCTGTAAGCAAATTTTTTTGCAGACGCCAGCTGCACTATAATCACGCCGGCATATCCAGTTTTACACCAGCCAGACATTAAACGGAACCGATTTCTCCTCCGGCCGGCGCGTTTCTTCTTCATTCACGATTCAGTACCTATGTGCCGGACCTTCCTGTACATACAGCAATCTGCAATCAATGGCGGCCCCAAACCAGGCACCACCCAAGCCCGCGAGTTTTCAAATACCTTGGAATCAGTCGTATACAGGAACAGAGGACAGACCACCGCATCACGACATCTCATATCAAACGAGAATTCTACCAGTACATACTTAATACTTTCATACTAAAAAATGTAGGCGTGACATACCTGATCACTGATCACTGATCACTGATCACTGATCACTGATCACTGATCACTGATCACTGATCACTGATCACTGATCACTGATCACCATATGACATATGCTGACATATGATACACCGAAGTCCAGTGTTCTATGATGTACACTGTATACTGTATACCATGTGAAGTACAGTACTCCAGTACCAAGCATTGGATTGCAGATTGCAGCTATGCATAAATTCTATATTCTACGAACAGGAAATGGCATCTTGTGTAGCACCCTGATGAAGCCTGACGCAGTAAATAATCTAAAAATGAACGTACAGCTCTGACATCACAAAGCGAAGCAAGTCTCATGTTGGAAACGCGTTCGATTCACTATGACATTGCATGCCATATATTGCAATACCTACACCATTTCACTGGATGCTTCTTACAGTTATTACAGTTGCATGGTACTACGGTACCATGTACTGGAATCCCGGTAAGCAGTACACCGAGTCAACGCCAGTTGCGAGTTGCGAGCAATACAGTAGAAAGTCGAATATCCGAACGCTTCGGCACAGTTCGGTGAGAAAGCAAATCCCTTCACCGATGCTTCTCCTGTAATACACTGGAGTAGGAGTACTTGCTATCGGTACCCACCTTTCACAGAGTACAATACACAATACACTGTCTCAACTTTCGATCTCAAATCTTTCACTTGTCCTCCCCGCCGTCGCATTCTTCACATTTCATTCACTTGACGCCAACAATGTCTATTTTGGAGTACAATGGTGCCGCCATGATTGCCATGGCCGGCAAGGATTGCGTTGGGATTGCCTCCGACCGTCGTTTGGGTCTTCAAGCGCAGACGGTCGCGTGCGACTTTCAAAAGGTGTTTCCAATGGGTGACAAGCTCTTCGTCGGCTTAGCAGGACTCGCCACAGATGTTCAGACGGTCCGCAATCTCCTCCAGTATCGATTGGGACTGTATGAACTTAATGAAGAGCGGACCATGTCACCAAAAGTCTTTTCACACTTGCTGTCGAATCTATTGTACGAGAAGCGATTCGGGCCGTACTATATTGAACCCATTGTCGCTGGATTGGATGAAAACAATAGGCCTTTCTTGAGTGGAAGTGATCTCATTGGCGCCACAGTCCTGGCGGATGATTTTGTTGTCAGCGGAACCTGCACTGGAAACCTGTACGGAATGTGCGACTCTCTACCAACCTAACATGGATCCGGACCAGCTATTTGAGACACTCGCTCAAGCCTCCTGGCGTCCACCGATCGGGATGCTCTCAGCGGGTGGGGCGGAATTGTGCATATCATTACGCCGCAAGGAGTCACGACCAAGGAACTCAAGGGGCGAATGGATTAGGAGACAACGTGTAGGTCAATTCCTATTAGTAACCAAGATACCCAATACGGCCATGCATCTTTTCCAACTTAATAGAGTTTATTCGAGTGCATTCGTCTAGTAGAGAGTTGTTACTAGTACGCTAATCGATGATGGCCACCTTGCTAACTACGGTCTTGGGGCCTTGGACACCGTTTTCCCACGTGGCTGTCTTGTATGTGAACGTTTCTTGAGCTGCAGCTTTGCGCTTGGCAGGTTCCTTCAGGGCGGCACGGATTGTGCTGGCAGACTTGCTCACATACTGTAAAATATCGAAATGACGAGAGACAACACGTGAGATTAACGCTTGATCCAGAACAAAACGAAGTCATCTGGGCTGCACGGCTATATTGGTTTCCGGCCCAATCTCGAAGTCGAAGTAATCGAATATGGCGAAGCCAATCGTTGTGGTCAAGCACGAGTTCATCCTCCTTTCGAAATGGTTGTATGCTCTTCCACTGTC
This sequence comes from Fragilaria crotonensis, assembly GCA_022925895.1. NCBI lineage: Eukaryota > Bacillariophyta > Fragilariophyceae > Fragilariales > Fragilariaceae > Fragilaria > Fragilaria crotonensis. Next base: position 2,738 of record JAKSYS010000435.1, read on the forward strand.
AGTTGTCCGCCGTTATCATCATCATCTTCTTCGTACCTGCAAATACGACATGCCGGCTATGCGCCAAACGGTGGTGGCTGCTGGGGTAGAAACCATGGTGGAATGTTCAACCAAAGAGTCTTGCGATGTGCTGGTCACGATGGTTACACAGTATGATATCACTTGTAGTGGACGCTGGAGGGCGATTCGAATGTGTACAAATCTACCGTTACTTGTACCATGTATGAAATAGTACGATTGCATCTGGGTACTACAACAACAGTACCAGTAGTTGTACCCTGTACTAGTACCCCGTACTCCCAGTGCAAAAATCGAGTTTTCCAACGTCTGGCCATGGATATATGGGATAGGGATAGGGGATAGGTCTTCCTACCGTCATTTGATAGCGGTACTCTAGAGAGTACCTGGTATCGAAACACACAAGTAGTTATGTTCGGAAATTGGACGCATAGACGTACACGTTGAAGTGTGGCGTGTCCCCCTGTCGTAAACCTCGATTAATGAAGCAAGCGAGGATAGAGACCCTAGGATGATAGCTAGCTCAGTTCTCAGAGGATACTGAAGTGCAAATGTGGTAGGATGTGCTCGGTGTACGCGATGTGTTCATTCTGTGAACCCTCTCATCCACTCTACTTCACAGGCTGGGCGCCTATGCAGTCCTGACACCCACAGAAGACTTTTTTGGTTCAATAATGAATTTCGGCACAAGAATAACTTACTGAAAACATAGAAAAGCCAAAAGCTGCGGCGTGGACCATACACGACCTGGGGAGTAGGATGGTGGTATACTTGGCTAGACTCAGTGTTACCCTACTTGCTATTGCGTATGCAAAAAGAATCGTCTAACCACTCGTAGTAAACGAGTCCACACTGACGCGCATGCACGACGCCACCACAACAAACTCTTCGGACACAAAACTAAAGTTCTTCAATGGCAATCTCAGCTGCACCGAGAGGTGATGCTGCCACCTGCTTGGCCCAACTCGATACCAAGCTCACCAGGTGCGCCTGTTCCGAATCTTGTGCGGCGTTCATAATGCACTCCTTAATGGACTCGTGGATTTGCTCCATCTTCGCTGCAAAGTGAAAAATTCGAGACGACGAATCATGGCTGTTACCACAAGCATTTGGAACAGCTGGATCCTCCCAGCAATATGAATCTTCTTCAATACACTGATCATCCATGTCGAGCTGAAAAGCATCAAAATCCGTAGTAGATTGCACTGAGGCATGAATCGTGCGAGGACCGACAGGCTTGAACTGTTGGAATTGCCAGGGATTGGGTGAAACCGACCAAAGTCGTTGATTTCGGGCGTCATATGGTTGAAAGGATCATCGACGCTTAAATTGTCAAACGGTAGCAGGCCAAAAATTAGTGGGGAGTGTCCGATCGCTTCGTACGCTTCAGCTGGCGCTGGAACATTGCATCTGGCCCAGCTCTCACCCGCACTCCCTTATTGACGGCTCGCTTAGCTGAGAAGTATACATGAAGCAGTCGATACTCCAAATCTTCTCGTCCGTCCGTTCCGTACTGCAGCAGCAGCGCCAGATGGTGAGAAAAGGAATCAGATGTGATCACAGAACAATGGCACTATGGAGACATACCATGGTCCAAAGTGCGCCACCCTTTGGCTGCTGTACATGGGGTCTCCTTCGATAGCAGTATCGTTGCTGAATCGCAGTCGGTTGAGGAAACTGTGGGCCACTGAGGCTCCACGGGCAGTTTGTTTCGGAACGTTTGGCATAAGACAGTCCATTAACTTGGAAGGAACCTTGGGCTGATCTGAAGCATGTATACTTTTTCTTCTGAAGTGGCTTTAGCAAGATGTAGAGACCATCTTCGGAGAAAAGGGTACGTGTTAGTCGAACTTTCCATAGGTTTTCATGATCAGTTTTGAAACTCACCATCAAACTGAAACGAGGGAGGCGAAAGCTTCAGACCGTCAGTTCCAACCGGTACAATTTGAAAAGGTAAATGCGATGGCGCATTGGTGTTGTTGTGCACACACTCAAATATGGCACGAACATCATCGTCGGATAAGCGTCGAATTGATGCCATGTTTATGACAGGGTTGTGCGAAAGTTTCATTTTGTGCGAGACGTGCAACTGGATTGCCCCCCAATCAGTTCAGACGCAGATGTGAAGTGCAACATTTAATACCGTCGCCACAGTTTTCCAATTTCAAAATATTTTGAAATGCCAACGGTAAGCGTGGTATTTTCTAGGAACTGTACTCCGTTCATTATTCGACATACTTCGGCCGTGGAGAAGTGCGTGACCATCAGCGTGTACTTGAAGAGTGCGCTCAAGTGTTCATCAATGCATCGCCCGTATGGAATGTACATAGTGATGTGGCATCGCAGTCGAGAAAGATTCGATGCGTCGTAATTATGAGTCTTAGAATTTGATGCCAACCAAGGTATGTAACGCCATCGACAAGATCGTCACTTAGATTGCTGCAAGATGGAGAGACAAGAAGAGGCGAAGACGAAGTTTGGTCCAGTTGTTGATAACCTGCATAGCGGACAGCACCTTTTGTGCGCCGTGGCAAACCAAATCAAAGTCATCCATCGACGTCACGTCTGAGTTCATTCTCCGTTGCTTTTCACTTCCCCATTCACAGTCGACTTCCCATTGACATTTGCTGTGCCATTCTCCCCGTCGCGGTATTCTCGTCGAGTTGTGGAAGGTGGCATTCTACCATTCTTGAGCCACAATTTGGAGGCTGTTTCAACTTGAGGTTTGAGCCAAGCAGTCGCTCGTGGCATGGCGCGCCGAGCCGCATAATCAACAATGAACGAGGGAAGCATATGCGATACTCGCAATTCGCAAATGAGCCACACTCGGGTCCATTCCTTGAGAGAATAGAGAAAAACATGAGCTTCAACATAGATTACCACGAACTCCAGCTACAAGCTGTAACTCACCTCACCACGGCCATCTGGATTCGTTTGGGTATACCAAATGCCCTTCGCACTCTGCAACACTACATTAGTGCATTCTGGATCTAACGTGAATACCATGTAATGTCCATCCGGGTGAGGCCGGTAATTGTGAATGGCGGCAATGTTCAGTCGAAACTTCGACAAGATGAAGGCGGCACGGGTCGTTGAGGGGCTTCCATAGCGTCGAAGTTCGCGGCCGGTACTCGGGTCAATGGGTTTTTCAGCAAAGTAACCAGACTTGAGATTCTCGCTGGAAAAGAATCTGACGTCGCGAACCGTTGGGATAGTAGTCGGGTAGGATTCGAAATCCAACAAGCATTCCCATACAACATAAGGTGGAGCTTTGACGTCAAGCACAACATAGCCAGATCCTTCGCCTCCCATTTTAGATTGTTCTTGTATCCTCTCGCCAGCTTCTAGCCTCTCTTTCTGGTCCTGTGTTAGAACGGGGAGTGTAAAGGAAGTGGGTCGGCATAGGCAGCAGGTAGATCAGCTCGAATCGCGTCCACTTCTGCAGAGTATCTTTTCTCTCGTTGAGGAGAATCTGCCAAGACGAGCACTTCTTCTGGATTCCTTTTGTGCTTAATGACAGGAGACATAGTGGATGCCGGATCCTTAACGCCATTGACTTTCGTCGTTGGTGTCGTCGCTAGTCTCTGATACTCGAGAGCAACTTCAACGGAACCATCACCCAAGCCACCAATAGATGCCGCATCTGCAACAATACTGGATGCTGTCTGTTGAGTCTTTATTTTGCGGTAGGCGGGTTGCTGCTGTCGTTCATCGTCGTCCTCCTCTTCGGAGGATGAGTTGCTGATACCAGTTCTCGATTTCGCTTTCGCCAAAACTGCTTTGACTCGCCGACGAACTCCTAGCGGAGATTCACCTTTGAAAAGCTAACTTGTTGCTGTTCCTCGTCAGCGCCTGAAGTTGAGTACAAAGATGTTCCAGTCATTCCAGTGCCTTCCGGGACGATCCTCGACCGTGATGGGTTGTTCCAGAGAAGCGATCTCGAGAAGAGACAAATCCATCAATAACTTGTATTGATGAACTTAGAACCAGAGCGACACATGCAACCAGATGGCGACGGTGCGATTGAGGAGCCATGATTAGGAGTTATGATTGTTGCTGGTTGTGAGACGCAGAAATTGTTGTAGAAGAATACGGTAATGGATGATGTGTGTGGTTTGGGGGAATCTGTGAAATAAAAAAAAAAAAAACTTGAAATCTATAGTCAGAGGCGTTCGGATTCAATGATGCTCGGTGGATGAGCGTTGATGTGCAGAAACGAGGCACGAGACACGCCTACATGTACGGAATCAGCACCACGACGTACTTGTACTCCGAGTGAACGAGTAGAATACGCCGTAGCACGTAGTACCTGATAGCGCACAAGTATATGCCGATACACTTCCACTCGTAGTCTTCACGACCACGTCACGAACTGGAGATTCAGCAACCTGATTAACGCCATCCCATGAAGTTCCCTAGTTTCATACGTCATACATACGTCACAGAGTTTTTTAGCCTTACATATGTGTACATACGTGCTCAGTTACTTCATATGCAAGTCAGCCCACCAGCTCTTCTGTATGTTTTTTGAGCTTTCAGTCTTGCATCATGTACAGATGTCTGCATATAGTGCATCTACCCAGCTAACTACTGGGCCTTTGGTATGTTCGTGGTCTGTGTGGCTGGTACCGTGAGCGTAGCTAGTACCATAGAACCATGTGTATACCAGTCATACCTGGTACCGGAACCGTATGCAGGTGGTAGACAGTATGACTTACCCAACGTTTATCTATCTTATCATCTTGCGTATTGCGGTACAAGTACCAGGTAGAACGCTACTTGCATGGTAGTACATTCCTTTTTTCTCCCATTCAGTGACGTATGCACTGTGTCGTTTAGTACTGATACACAGCACCAGTGTGATTGTCCTGTCGTAAGGACATGTGCGTGCTGGACCACCGAATCTATGCTTGGCTCGTTTGCAAAAGGACGTACGGCTCGTATAAGTTTTACGACGAACGCAGTTTTCCTCGTGAACTCTGCGGCCTGCAGCGATCACAACTCTTTTGAAGCGGTACGTAGCGAGACGGCGAGGAGCCTTCGGCTTCCTCCTCCCGTCCTAACGTGGAACACGTTGATGTTTCCATTCACTTAGCATCTTCGCGTTTTGGTTGCGGTGGTAGGATCATGTGCGATCGAGAATTTGTTCTCAGCAGCCAGAACAACAACGGAAGATTATCAGACTTGAAATTCCGACGTGCGCAGCAGCTTGTAAAACTTTAAGTGTCCTTTCATGACGTTATGGGCAATGCGTTACTGAATGAAGTATCGAGGCTTCGAACCGTTTGGTTGTTCTTAGATTCAGATATCAGTCAGCCATTGCCTCCTACATCTGTCATTGCCTCCGATCAGTCATTTTCGTCTTCGCTAAAAATTCCGTTTTCCACGTATGATTTTCGGTACAAAATTAACTGGTTTTCACGTGCAGTCGGATCCCAGAAGTGAAAAAGGATTCTATATCCGTCACACATTGATTTCTCACCCTTCGTTTAAAAACTCTTATTTACACACAAACTTTAACAAACCACCACAGACTCGAATTCCATCATGTCCCAAGATTTCATTGTCAATTTTCTTGCTGGAGGCGTCTCCGGTGCCGTCGCCAAGACCATCACCGCTCAATTGAGCGTGTCAAACTCCTCATCAAACTCAGGATGCCAACCCCAAGATTATCTCTGAGAAGTCAAACGCTACACCGGTATTATTGATTGCTTCGCCCGTGTTTCCAAGGAACAAGGTATCAAGGCCTTCTGGCGTGGTAACTTGACCAACATCATCCGTTATTTCCCTACCCAGGCGTTCAACTTCGCCTTCAAGGATACCATCAAGGCACTGTTCCCAAGAGTCGACAAGAACAAGGAGTTCGGAAAGTTCTTCATGATCAACATGGCCTCTGGAGGTCTTGCCGGCGCTGGGTCCCTCTTGATTGTATACCCACTTGACTATGCCCGTACCCGTCTTGCCTCTGATGTCGGTGCCGGAAAGCAGCAGTTCAATGGTCTTATTGACTGCATTGCGAAGACCGTCAAGGGATCCGGAATCTCTGGACTCTACAACGGTATCGGAGTTTCCATCCTCGGAATCATCCCATACCGTGGAGCCTACTTCGGTCTCTTCGATACCCTCTCCGGATACAACCCTTACCAAAAGGATACCAACAACTTCTTCCGTGCCGGATCCAAGTTTGTTTGCGCCCAGGTCTCGGCGATTGCTGCTGGATACGCTTCTTACCCATTCGACACCGTCCGTCGTCGTCTCCAAATGCAGTCGGAGAAGCCTAAGGCTGAATGGGTCTACAGTGGAACTATGGATTGCTTCACCAAGATCATCAAAGATGAGGGTACTGCTGCTCTTTTCAAGGGAGCCGGCGCCAACGCTCTCCGTACGATCGGAGCCGCCTTGGTGCTTGTGCTTTACTCAGAGATCACCGCCGTGTTCGGATCTGGAAAGTAAAAACAAACTCAGATTTTTTTATGATATTAGCGCAGAGAGAGTTGATTCAACTATTTACAGACCGATAATCGTTTGTTTATCTAATGCCTATCTTCGATGTTGAGTCCCTGTTGTAGTGTCGTGCTCTTCCGCGCTGCATTCGATAGACTTTAAAAACAGTCGCTAGTATAATCAGCCTATGTGTGTCTGCTCAAAATGCTGGACAAACGCTGGCACTCCAAATAGGTGCATGTCGCATTTTTATGCCGGAGCGAATTACATTCGCTGGTGCACCTCCCTTGAATCATCGCAGTCCCATGATTCGCTTTCTTGTTTCATTGATATTTCCGAAATCATGTATCTTCTGGGCGTTCCCAAACAGAGTCGGGGAGGAGATGGCGGGAGATTGTTCCGACAAGAGACTTGGCGGTGAACCACCATCATCCGGCACTACCCTCGGTTGGAAGTGCACATATTCTGAAGACAACCTGGCAGGCTCGCAAAGGACGCAATCGTCCACGACACATTGTCGCATGTGATGATATGCGCTGCGATAGTTGGCGCATCGAGGCACTGGACATTTTGAAGCGACGCATCGACGAACATGATAGTAGAGGGTCCGGACAGCAGAGCACGTTCTCGACGATGAACATGTATCTCCCAAAGTAAGATTCGAGGAACAGACTGCTGCATGAAGGAGATTCTTGACTACAATTTGCTTTTTCTCAAGGCACTTGGAGGTATCGCCGAACTTGTCGTTTGAGAACGAGGAGGAAACGGCGCTCATTGTCGCTGTCAGGCTGCCCCGATAGTAGGATCCACTTGTGGATCTAGATTTGTGCAAGGACACAGTCTTTGGATTCGGTGGAAGATGTTCGACAAAGTTTGAACTTTGCAACATATTTGAAATGTATCCGTTGGCTGAATTCGAAGCCATGTTGTCCGCAAGAACTTGAAACCTGGAGGGTCGAGGTGGATTTGAGGATGGTGCTGGTGGCCGAAAATTTGTGGGTGCCACGGCGAACTCCCATGGGTCCCATGTCAAGTTCTGCAATTTTGAAAATTCATAGGCGACCACAGGCGCGTCTTTATACATATATCTAGTACGCCATTGTAATATCCAATATGGAAATTCAAAAATTGTATTACCGATAGTCTCCTAAATAAGGTCCTGAGAGTATCGTCTATCCAAACCATATAAAGGCGACGAACGGAGGTTTTGAGGAAATGCATTTTCCTAATTCTGTGATAGTTAAAGTTGGCTCGAAATTTCAGAGCATGCCCGGAGCCCAGTCTGTCTGTAGTCTGTATGATGTACTCTGAGTATATGATATCCGTTCTAGTTAGAATCATTCACCGTCCGTTATTACGCAGGTACCAGTACTCTTGAACTTGGAATTCGGAATGCTTCAGTACTGTAGAATATTCCGAATAGGCACAACCCAGTAGGGTCGTGTTCGTTTCCTTTTCTTTCCGTGACAACGTGACTACCCGGTAGTCACCGTCGCCGGCAGGTCCTTGCCATGGCCATCAACGCCTTCGTCCTTCCAAGCCAAGGCGACTCAACCATGCCAGCTGTCCTAGCCTGAAACAACATCGAGTTCAGTTCTCCTTGACTGCATGATTGCGACACGCGTTTGCAAGGCTTTGAATCGCATACCCCGTCAACAACTCTTACTTGCATCTTGGTACACAGTAAGCAGCCCGGCATTCGAGGCGGCGATGGCTAACGAGTTGTGCGATGTGTATTCGACACGCATCGAAGGCGACAGATTGTACGTGACAGTCCAAGACTCTGGTTGCGGGCCACAAATAACGGAGAAAACAGTCACATCGGCCATCCCGGAGACTGTTTTGAAGTATGAACAACACACGAGAAAGGTAAACGCAGCCAAGAGGGCCTCGGCCGATGTCACGGAAGATGATCATCTTCGCGTCATCTATGTTGATGATCACTTGGTGGTTGTTGACAAGCCATCCGGTGTTCTCTGCGTTCCAGGAGTGAACCATCACTCATCTCTCTTGACGATCGTTCACGAAAAATTTGCCCCTACCATTTTGCCTATGGACCGAATCGTTGTTCATCGACTGGATATGGATACCTCCGGTTTGGTAATTTTCGGACGAACTATGGAGGCCGTGAGCAAGTTGCATCAACAGTTCCGTGATCGGCATGTGGAAAAGTCGTACCAAGCGCTCGTTTGCGGTCACGTCATGGCGAATGCTGGTACGATCGACTTGCCCTGCAACGAGATCACGAACGGCCTCCCTTTATGCGCGTCTCAACGCCCTGATCCGAACAAGCCGCTGCACAAGCTGTACAAGATTTACAACACTTTGGTTATAAAAGCATGCAACGTAAACCAAAATCGAGTGCGACGGAGTTTCAAGTCTTGTCGCGGGAGTATTACATGGGCGAACAGTGCCTGCCCGTCACGCGGGTTGCACTGAAACCAATCACCGGAAGGACGCATCAGCTTCGAGTTCATTGTGCTGCATTGGGCCACCCCATTGTGGGTGATCCTGCTTACGGGATTTACGGCGAAGCCTCACCAAACGGTGGGATATTGGAGGCGTACATGGATTCCCTTTCGCCCAATAGAGCGTCGCTTGAACTACAACGTCAACTCAATGCTGCTCTACCATTAGTCAGCACCATGTGTTTGCATGCCAAGGAACTTTCCCTCATGCATCCTTTGACCGGAGAAGACATGACCTGGGAGGCACCAACTCCATTTTGAACAAACACGTACGTTCAGGTGTTCATGACATGGTCTAGCAGTACAGGCTGTACACTGTACCAGGTACCGTCGTACACTGTACAGGCACAGGCGGACACTTTGCGCGCTTTGAGGATATCTCCTAGAGTAGAGTACTGTACCAGGTACTCGAGTACCGGCGGGTGCAAGTACTTGTACTCGGGGTAATGAGTAATGATAGTTGGAAGGTGGACCCACTGGACATTGACCTAACTACTCTAACTTGTTCGTTTTATTCAAGGAAAGTGCCTCAGGGAGCGTCCGGACAAGAAAACTTGGCACCAAGTTTCGAAGTTTTCGAAGTGCTCGAACTAATCGACTCGTGATTCAACTTCGAATTCTGAGTTAGTGGGACTCGTCTTTCGCGACTTTTCGATTCGAACCTAACGAAAGACTTTTATCCAAGTTTGCAATGCCAAGTTTCATATCCTATTAAGCTATTTATTTTAGACCACTCATTTTGTTAGAGTGATTATGCTTCAATAGAAACAGATGCGTCGCGGTGCGAATGATTTGTTCATTCGTCCAATTGATGAAAACAATAATCCAAGCTGCATCATCGAATCGAAGAGCCTTGCTCATCATTGCTGAGACAACAGAAGAGCGGGAGAGCAAGGCCAAGCGATGCGCATCGGAAGTGCGGCTGACTTGCTTTGTTACCTGCTTTGTTAGCGGTTCGGCTCGGTACCCCTTCCAAGAATTGTGATCATACCGCTTTCCAGAATCCATTCCAGTCACTTCAATACCAGCGTTCACCCAACAAAGCGTTCGTTATCACGTTGCAGCCAGAAACGTTCCCAATGTCGAGATGTGTGTTCACTGTCGGAATGATTTTGCGACCAAGTGAATAGCTTCAGAGTTAGTGGTGATTCGAAAGCACTTCAGTTTTCAGCGCAATTGTGACGACGACGCGAACTATCTTATCGGAGAGCATTCGCCGAGCAATAATGAATGTGCAAAGTAAAGTGGAACTGTACGTTTGAACAACATCTGGGCAAGTGACGAATCATTGGTACTCGGACAAGTAACAATCCTCCGAGAACAGCACACACACACGTTACACTACCGGTAGTTGATTACTTCAATCAAACACTCCTTCCTAAACCCGGAGCAATGTAATTAATGTTATAGCTCTAGTATCAGTACCCCTTCAAATGTTGGCACTATCAAGCACTGTTTACTCTCTCCACGTCCGCTGCAAACTTTAGAACACAAGACTTGGAGATCAGCAACGAGGTGAACAAGTGAACCGTAGAGGTGGAACATCGACATATGTAGAGTCTACCGGTAGAGGCGTACATCGAATGTCCAATGACAAATGACGACGACGTGGTACTCACGTTCGACCTACGAAGCGGAAACTTGGGAGTTCAGAACTTGGAAACTTGGATCTGCAGTTTTCTTGTCCGGACGACACTTCAGGACAAGAAAATTGGAGATGACATTATTTGGTTATGTGCCCTTGGAACTTCGTGCGAAGTTTTGTTGTCCGGACTCTGCCTCAGTCGTCATGCAGTCATGAGGTAGCCATCATCCGCAAAACAATACCCTCAGAAATGCATGATGATTACAATGGACAAATTTTACGATACATGTTTCATGGTCTATTTCACTTGCAGGATTTACGCATGCGAGAAGAAATTCCTCGTATGGGAATATGTCATACGGTCATAAGTTATACAGTAGAAGACATTTGCATATTCCTCTAGAGTAGCTACTGTACCAGTATGCATAGCTTACTTTTTTTTTTGGGACGACTCTCCAGAAGGAGGTCCGGTAAAATGAGGTTCCTTCTCGTAGCTTCTACATGCAATTAATACCAAGCAGAAGTGCGTGGTCCACACGACTGGTCGTACCCCGTACAAGGACTCTACTAGTAGGAGAACATCGGACGGAATACAACTCCGAGGAGTACAAGTAGCATGTATGCAGTTTTTATTGTGAACTCGGAGTGTCGGTACTGGTACTGTATCTCTGTAGTAGTACGCAGTACGTATCATATCATACAGATGAACCTGAAGATTCTTGAAGATTCATCAGGCGATGTTTCATGTGTCATGTGTCATGTGTCATGTGCCATATTGATCGTGCACCACTGATATGTAAATATGTTGGTATATTTCAATAAGTGAGGTATTTTTTGGTCCCCAGTATCCTTTTTTTATTTGCCAATCCTCAACGAAATTACCCGGACTTTTTTTCACTCGTCCTATGGTCGACTCCGATAGATTAGAACAACAAAAAGAAAGGCCTGGTAAATGACGGTTTAAAAAGGAGGAAGGATAGCCAAATTTCGTAATTGCTGGACCTCTATGGGGATAAATTGATGTGACGAGCAAGAGCGGCTATGACGGTGCTGGATGCACACGCCAAACGTCCAATGGGGGGTTTGCCCATGCCACGATCAGGTCATCACACAAACACAACTTTCATCGAGGATCGTTCAAATAAGAGCTCATGGTTCGACTACTGCAGCTATTGGCACTCCTTCTTTTCGGTTGCTACCCGGGGCATTCGCAGTCACTGAAGAAGTCCACTCGCATTGTCGGTGGTTCTGTAGTGACGAACAAGGATAAGTATTCCTATTTCGCCCTTGTGAACGCGAGGTATACCGATGGCACGGGGACAGTTCGTACGATCACGTGCGGAGGGAGTCTCTTTACTTCGTCTGCCGTATTGGTAAGTAGTGACGAGATGCTGTGTATCCCTTCTCATCCTCACTTTCTGTTCTAGTTTTCTGGCTCTCACACGTCTGTGCATTCCCTTCTTTGTTGCGTCTGCAGACAGCAGCCCACTGTCTATCGAATCCAAAAATCACGGCCATCACTATTACTCTCGACAACGGTTCAGAGGTGCGAAGAGTACGGGCCAAGTCTTGGGTCACTCATCCATCGTTTGATCCTTCTTCGGCTGTTAACGACATCGGTGTGATTCGATTGGCTCTGACAGTGCCCAGCAGGTCCTTCGAGCCAATAGCCACCCGATTCTCCACCGGATTTCCGCAACAGGGAAGGTGACTACTGTCATTGGTTTTGGATACACAAGCCAAAACGGTCCACTCCGATGATCTAAGGCGGGTTCAATTGACAGTACGAGATGGCGCCGTGTGCGACAATGTGTTTGCATCCTTCAAAGAGACGATTGAAATCTGCGCCGGTGGGTTAGGAAGGTATGCCACACCTCAGCGATCGCCTGCTATGCTCGATTTCGATAATCTTCATGATTCGACACTTTAGACTCACCACGTGTATCTTCCCTGCAACAAAGGTCCCATGTTCAGGTGACTCGGAGGACCCATGGTTGTGATAGAAAGTGATGGCACTCATCTCCTAGCAGGTATTGTTTCGTACGGAGGCGACGGGTGCAACGAATACCCTGCCGTCTTTACCCGTGTCAGTGCATTCCAAGTTTGGATCGCAGGCGCTCTCGACTCCGAACCAAACAAAGCACCGGCCTTGGGATGCTTCGCAGGGTCCAACTCAGTGGAGGTCCGCAATCGTGGACCTGTCCGTATGCAGGATTTGAAGCTAGGTGACGAGGTGATGGTTGGCCAAGGGAAGTACGAACCGATCTACAGTTTTGGCCATGTCGCTCCGGAGACGATCGCCACATTTCTGCACATTCAAACATCAAGGTCACAGTTGCGTCTCACAGAAGATCACATGGTGTTCACCTCGTCGCAGGGGGGCTGTACCAGCATCTTCTCTTCATGTGGGAGACTTTCTGCTCGGGGGCACGGGTTTGAAGGATCGCATTGAATCGATAGAAGTTCTTCAAGACACTGGCCTTTTCGCGCCGTTTACACCGTCCGGTAAACTTATTGTGAACGACATTCTGGCATCGTCCTACGTCGCTGTAGTGGACCAAGAGGATCTCAATCTCGGCTGGACGATTCTAAATCTACATTGGTTGAGTCATGCAGTCCTATTTCCTCGTCGACTGATTTGCTGTCATCTTGCAAGCTGTCCCTCCGAAACCTATAATTCGGAGGGAATTCCTCTGTGGATAGATCCTGTCTATCGAGCATTTTCGTGGCTGCTGAGTTTCAACAGCTTCGTAAGGGTTTCCTTGATTGTCACCATGGCTGTGGTAGCTACATTTGTTACTGCTGTGGAGACGTGGATCTGGTTTCCTGCCGCGATGATAGCATTATGCATGCTGTTGAGCCTGTCCGTGGCGCGCAAGTTCCACATCAAGATCAAGCGCAACTGAACGACCAGTTTTCTAATCAAATTGCTAAATCCTTATGGGTTTACAATAGTAAGAATTAGTAACCAACGGTACAACATTCTCAGCGCGAACACGCTCCGGCATCACCCAATTCCAGAGTCAAATTCTATAACATTCGTTCGTCTAGCTTTCCACGTAGTCGGGCATGCCGCAGTTCGGTATTCACAGAGCCCTGTAGGTCTCAATTGTCATTGTCAGTACTCAATTTCTGCTGCGCTAGTGATTCATTGCGCCCGGCCTCCAACATGAGGTCCAACCCTCTTCCGTGACCAATCCACCCATACCTCGTTCTTTGAACTCAGCGTCCCATTCTCGCTCTATGCGGCGCTGCTTTGCCAAGGTCGAAACGAAGAATGTCAATGCGAATGCGACTAGGAAGAGGGCGATCCCCGCCACTCGAAGGGGATGCAACGGAGTTGGTTCCAGCGGCTCGTAGTATGGTTGAGTCCATGTGGCATGTTCTTGACCAACGGTGGACGTTTGTCCAATGTTATCGATTCGCTTATCAAAATCGCCATCCTCCAAACGGATCGCCAGCGCCGACTGCGCAACCGACTGAACGGCTTGCAAGGCATCGTCGTCAGACATGTCTTTGTACTTAACGCCAACATGCAACAATGGATACTTGACTAGCCATCCGGTAAAGTTAAATCCTTGTCGCGAGCGGTCTTCGACGACAAATTCAACTTGTTCGGGGCGAATGATGGATTCCCCTGTATATTTCGCGATCGCCAAGCCGTTGTCTTGCAATTCTCGCATGCGCCGACCCATTGTTGCTGTGCAGCTATCACCATTGTCGTTGTCAAGTAGGACAAAGTCCGTATCTTCGCAGAGGACATACAATAGGGCATTCGTGATTTTGGTAACCACGGTTTGATTTTGTCCGCGACGCACTGACGCCGCCGTAACATCATCCGCTAATAATGAAAAAGTAAGATTGACAAATCCCACAATTCCAGTAACCGATGGCGACGTTGACGGAAATTTTGAAGGACGTCCAGTCGACGGAAATTGGGATGGAGATTGGGACGGAGATTGGGACGGAGATTGGGACGGAGATTGGGACGGAGATTGGGACGGAACTTTGGATGGGACTAAAGTGGAAGGAGACAACGTTGGTGGAACAAGGACTCCAAGAGCTGATGGCTGTGCAGATCTGGTAGGAGCTGCCGTCGGTGATGGCGACGGATACGGTGACTCGGTTGGAAAGTCAAATTCAGTGGGAGATGCAGTCGGTACCTTATTCTTATTGTTGTTGTCTTGCAGTGACCGTGAATCAAGGACGTATTGGTTGGTTTTGGCTCCACGAGGCAAGCTGTGCGCCTCGGAGTGAGAAGAACAAATCAATAAAAATACCAAGGCTGAAGGTAATCGTATCATTGTTGTGTTAGCTCACTAAAAGAACTGAACAGAAAGGTTCCTCGGCCTTGATGAAGTGTTATGCGGTGTAGCTATTCCAGTCCTGAATTAATCCGAGTTTGAGATACTCTAGCATATACAAAAACCAAAGATCAGGAGTGCGGAATGTGGAGGGTGGTGTTGAAGAGGAACAACGTAACAGTGCTGCTTGAAACACACAATTGTACTCGTGTACTCTCTCTAGAAGAGATGCGAACGGTTCACATGTTAAATGCTTGCAGGTGCTGTGTTCTTTTTGTTTGCTCCTACCCCATCGTCGTAGTACTCTAGCAGTAGCACTGCTAGGGAGAATAGTAGTATCATATTCCTAACCCTCTATGGATATAGCATATATACTATATACATCTCTTTCTTGTCATGTTGGGGACCACACGGGTTGTACCCTTCACGGAACAATGCATTCGTATATTTGTAACTGTATATTTCAATAGTCCAGCTCCAAGCATATTGCGATACTATTACGATCGAACGCGCAGCCGAAAAATGGATACATTCTTTCCTAATCTGCTAGTACGATTCACTCTCGGAGTGCAGCGTGCAGCATTAGCAATTAGCAGTCACCACTCACGCACGACGGCTCGAGCTATCATATGACATACGCATTCCACCGTGTCTTTCTTGGGTAATTTGTGTACCAGGTACTAGTATTGTTTTTCTGCAGTGTAATGCTCCTTTTTTTGCGCTGAACGCTTGATACATGTGATTCACGATTCAAAACTATTATTATATGTCGTAGTCGGAGAAGCCATATTTGTACCCCACCCCCACACACCAAAAGGACTGAGACTCTAAAACAAGTTTTCGAAGATATGTGTATGCGAGTTCGGTATTTCAACACTTTTCTTAAACTAAAAGCTCCTATGTCATAAGGCCAATCCTTATCTTGCGACGAAAAACCATTACCAAAATGCGATTTAATAGAAACCTAATAAAATCGCACGTCATTTTCGTTCTTGCGATTTTGTTACCCTTACCGTAAACTGTAACGAAAACGTTATTCGAAGTAGTCAAAACGGAATCTTGGTTTGCTGCTTCGTCCAGATCGGACATAGCATGACATGTCGCACGTCACGTACAAGTGCGACAAATCCAAATCATCAGCAAATGACGACTCCGGCACCTTTCAACACGCAACCATCGGCAGTGCTGTCGTCTTGTGAACGAGGACGCGGGAGTAGCTACTGATGAATCATAGTAAAAGCAAAGCAGAGGAGGCCGTAGAATTGTCATTACAAACGAGGTTGTACAGTGTAGATTTGTTCTGTCTTACCGGCACTAGCTAGTCGTATTAGTATGTACTCGCCTACTGTAGTCTGCAAGAACTCTGTCAGCCAATCAGCAACCTTCATTTTTAGGTGTCGCGAGGGAACATGGAATTTCAGTGCACTGTGGTCCATTTCGGTCGGCCAACCGAAATTAACTTAATTTCGGTTGCGAATAGGTTATGATTACAGAGACAACCAAAATGGCACAAGCTTCATAACCCGTTAGGGACAAAAGGGGGCCCATGGTAAGGGTTGATTTTCGTGACAACCAAAACCAAAATGACCCAAGACTCGTTTTGGTTTTGGTTTTGGTGGCAAGATAAGGATTGGCCTAAATGAACATTCAAACTCAGACGCCAGAATTCAATGATCAATGATATACACCGATACGTTTGCTTGTTTCATTGTGTAGAAAACGAATTTGATGACGTTTCGGTGAAATGCCAGGTTTGTCACTATTCATCCTTCTTATTTTGCATTAAATATCGGACGGAGGGAGTATGTGTTATGCGTCATGACATGGAGCGACTACATAGGCTGTACCTGGTTGCAATGAAGGAAAAATGGTAACCCATGAGAAGACCCTATGATAGCACAATATAATAGCATTACTAACCCTGCCTACCTAAAATTATCACGGCAAATTGCATGCTTCGTTCGTCTCACAATGGCGGTCAAAGATCTCTCAAGATCTCCGTTGTGTCTTGAGCTGCCGTGTTTCCTCAAAAGCATCTGGAATCATTATTGAGCCCATGAGTTAAATGCTTTTGAGGAAACACCAGCACAGCACCAAAATTCACAAATGTATGGCAACATCGGTGAACACACCACTGCGCTCATTGTAGAAATGCCTCACTACTAGGGTCTCACGCACCATGCTTTAAAAAAAATCAACAATGAGAAGTTTAGTATGGCTCAGAACGTACTAGAATCGTTTAATGTCAAATAAATGTATATGAGGATCTACGTAACCTACTAAAATCATCATCATGATGCAACCATTTCAGATGATTGGATTAGCATCTCTTCTGATGTGGCTGGGTTGACTGGTCTCCAGTGGCATCCTCCTCTCTCTACTTGCATCAAAGCTGGTATGCTGTACCACCTGCAATACACCACATGTACTACCCTTAGTGTAGTGTCGTACAGTATACTACAATTACTACTAATAACCAGTACTGTATTACAATACAATGGCCATGTACTATTGTACTTGTTGGATGTACCAGTAGACTAGTAATACAACAGTGCAGTGCAACAATAGAACACTGATCCTGTACAACAGTACAACTGCTGTACAAGCAGCCAACACTATTTGATCATACAGTAGAATGAGAAGTAGTTGACAACTCCTGCCGGAGACTCAGTGAGTCTCTAGAGAATAAAAAAGAGAACAGTTCAATTCCATCAGGGATGGACTGCTCTCAAGTCTTCTATTACTAGTCTCAAAACTTTTATAGTCAACAATTATCACCCCTTTAAACTAGCTACAAATTAATCTAAAACACTGGTTACTTCACGCGTAGGGCACCACCAATCCTCCTATACCTCCCCCTGTGATCACGCCACCCATGGTATTTCTACTCATGCACCTTCTACCCTTCGTGTGACTCTCACCACTTCTTTAACATGAAGATGATCTCCCTACTCTGTAACTTACAACCAATTTTTGCAACATGAAATGCCCCCTCCTAGGTTAACTTTGTACATGAACATACTGCATAAAGAATTGAGTATACTACTCCAGCAAAATACTGCCTATCATGCTGATGCATTCCTAGACTGGTGTGATCCCAGCACCTCTTACAAGCTTATGCGTCTAAATAGTAGTGGAGTCAATATCATAGCACTCCTCCAGAATTGTACTGCAGTACTACTACTACGACTCTAGTTTGTACCCGTCCGATGGGGGGGGTTGATCAACCCCATACTTGCCATCAACGTTGGAAATGCTTCCCATTACCAAGGACAACGTCTTTTGGACTCAAAACTTGGCCAATCTCCTTCGAACAGCGAAAACTTTTTGTGGTTTAAGGAGAGGATTAATCACAGTTGTTTGAAATTGAGTTATTCAATATACTAGTAGCTGGGACTGAAAATTTCAAGGTGAATATTTTCATTTGCTGGAATATTTGACCTTCTTCTTGATGTCACATTGTGCACAGCTCATTGAGATCAACATGAAGAATTGAGTCAAGGAGGAGCAGCGTTGATGATCAATCCATTGATTTATCACAGCCTTAAGGGCACCAGCAACGTGAAATGAGCATTTGTGTGCAGGAAGCTCTTGCTGTTGATTTGGTCCCTTGTTCTTAGAGCCTGAGCAAAATTTTGAGCTTTGACAATCTCATGCTAAGTTGAGGAGGCTCTATCAAGAAATTACTCAATTCAATTTTCAAAATGTGAAGGGTGGTGAGACTATCCATCGCAAATGCGGAATGAGAGCTAGAGACTTGAATAGGGACTTAAACATTAGAAGCCATCATTGAGAGAAATATGAATGTGCTGGTCCCTGTGGGCAGTTTGAAGGATCCAGTCACATCATATTTATGTTTTGACACTTAGAGGTAGGCAATTGAAACCACAGGTTCTCTTGCTTTTGTTGAAGGTAATCAACAGGACTGGCATATCTGTTGTCATGAAAAGGAGGCAGGTGGATGCTGGTGATCACTTCATTACTAATGATTGGGCATTGCCTGAGTTAGAGGAACAACATTGACCCACCATTAGCATGCAATGGCTATGTTCTCTTTTGGATTTGTAGAGATGGTGGCTGAGTAATGCCTTGTTGTGGCCTTCAATGATTGCCACCACTCTGGAAAATTTTCAATCCCATCCATATGATGGCGCTGGCCAATCTTTGAGTTACAGGGCCAATACGAAAGGTTTCTGGTCACTGCGCAGAGAAGCATCTCCACTACCTACACTTCATCAATCATGACAAAGCAAAGGTTAAATGATGATGAACTTCCCTTGTGTCGATGGACAAGCAAGCAGGAAAGGAGGGCTGGCTGCTGCGTGTGAAGAGAAAATTCTTTCATTGGCTTCTGGTGACTAGACAATGCCATCTTCTGCATCGGATAGGTCTGTCAAAGAGAATAGGAAGACAAATCAGCATACAATGAGTGCCAATCTCATCAGATGTGGTCTGCCACCATGATACAAATGGTGAGAACTTAAGATGAGCGGAAACACCAGAGACGTCGGAACAAATAGGGAGGGCCACATTGCTTGTGCAGCATTTCAAAGTTTCAAGTACCAGGGAATACGCAAGTACTAAGAACACCGAAAACTACAAGGTACTCCAGTACTTGTACAGTACTAGCAGGTGGATGTACACGATGTACATAAAAATGTGAAATGGGAAACCCCGCCGAGTTCAACTTGTACCAATTACTACTTGTAGTCCAAGGTAGCTAGTATGTACAGGTACTTCTAGTGAGGTCAACTTGCTCTGCCCAACCAACAAAGGGCACCTCAGGCTAATGCAAACAGAGGAAACTTTGGCCATTGTCGGAAATCAACATCATTTTTGTTTGGTCTGACAAAATCCAATGCTTACTTAATTCTTTCTTCTTGGCTAAAGGCACTTAACAAATTCATATTTGTCAGTACATGCTTAATGGCAATTCATGCATACGGGCATCCAGCCAGATGCTTCGGACAAAAGACCGCATGCTTAGGGCATTCCTTAACCAGACAAATATATTGTCACGTTGGACAGATTGAAAAGCATCAAATACCGCCGTGTTAGCCAAGCCGGCCGGCTCAAGCAAGTGTGTCCGTCCCTTACCCTCCTCTGATAGTGATTTGAAACTGATATCACGGATACACTAATGTCTATTCAATTGATAAACATTGCTTCACAACTAAGATTTATATGCATTTTTAACATTTTATTCAATCAATAATGAATGATGATTGTCACCATGAAGAAGAGAAAGATGACTCCACTTTTTGCAATTGCAATTGCAGAACTGGTTGCACCACCCAAAGAGCAGGCCATCTACAAGGAGGAAGAATATGAAGATTGCGCATCCAAGGTGGTAAACTTACCCAAAAACATTATTGTGTTGGAATGCAAAATCTTGTTCGTCCTATCCAAAATGCAGGATTTGTTTGGCAGTATAACTGATGATGAAGCATACTATACTAGCTCTATTTTCAGCTTTCATGAGGCCACCTGTGATGACCCTGATGCAACACCTGGTTTTGTCAATGCTCAATGCATCTAAGGGTGCACCTTAGCTAACCAGACCATTTTGTTGACATGGTGGACCAAACTTGCACAGTCAATCCGAGTTTGGTTAAAATAGGCGTTTTTCATTCCTTACCAACCGTCGTGCCCACTGGACTTTTCTGCTTGCTGTGTGGTTGACAAAAATTACACTCGGTGGCATTTGCTGACGTAGTTACATACTTTGTCATAGATTCCATCACCAAGCATTTGTGTAAAATTCCTCAAGCCATCATCTGGTGCACAATAGCATCAAAACAACACATTACAAATTCTTGCAAATGTTTGAACCTTGAACTAGAGATCTCCAGACCTCGTAAGGAGAACACGGACCATGATGACTGATAAGAAGGATGCTACAGTACAGCAGCCTTCTTGCTTGTCAACATTATCCGTAGTTGGCCAGTTTTCTCATCACTGGCTTGGACTCCATTGAGACTTCTCAAGTTTGTTTTGTTGTATGTCAAACAACGCTGGACAAAGCAAGGCGCACCTTTCTCTTCAGGAGTTCAACATTATTGCCATCTTGCATGAAATATTCTCCAAATCTCTCCTCATCAAAATGCCCATTTTGTCAAAACAATCATCTTTGGTGAGCGATCGGAACATTGCCACCAAAACCGCACAGACCCTGATGCATGTCAATAATGGCGACAAGTGTTGATAATAATGATAAGAACTAATTATCGGGTTGTCACCGCTCTCAGTCTTTGTTCAAGACCGAAAAGTGTACCCCACCATGGCCACGTCATATTTCAGGGTCGCGACGGTTATATAATCCTAACCCAAATGTCCCTAAGTTGTCGATGCCCTCGTTGCGCCAGTAACGGTACGTTGAACTCCGTAAAACTGGGTCAATAACGTCTGTCGTTTCCCATCCTGTAGCATACATTTTCTTGCCATGGCTGTGTACCGTAGCCACCTTCTCCGGGTGGCTGCTGGGCTTTTGATGATTGACTCTAGTAAAGGCCGCTGACAGTAGTGTCGGTCTGCTACGGTTAACTGGTTTGGTTGAGCATAGATGTGGCGTATCTCAGCCAGTTCGGAGTCTCGTATTTCTTGTAGGGATGTCTCATTGGTGCCGTGTAGAACTTGGTTCCTGCTCCGCCATAGGTGGCTTGCTAAGCGATGAAACTGTTTCAATGGCAACAAGTGTTGATGAAGCTTTCACACCCCAATCTGCTTGAGAAATGGCTTCAAATGGGGAGGAAGGAGGCAGAATATGGTCAGACAAACAATGTGCGAAACTTGTTGCCAATCGGACCAGAATCGATGCCTAGTATCACCCGGGCTGGTATCGTGTACTCCAGTGTCTTCTTCAAAAACGGTGTCGAGCCGGGTCCATGGTTTTGCCATGCCAAGAAAAACCGAAAATGTTCTTGTTTTGATTTATGTCAACTTTTAAGAAAGTTATAATTTAGTTTACACAAAAATGTGGTCGATCAAG
Organism: Fragilaria crotonensis; assembly: GCA_022925895.1. Lineage (NCBI taxonomy): Eukaryota > Bacillariophyta > Fragilariophyceae > Fragilariales > Fragilariaceae > Fragilaria > Fragilaria crotonensis. The sequence goes on from JAKSYS010000435.1 coordinate 24,545, forward strand.
ATTGTGGATTCGATTAGAATGCAAGGAAATGACGTCAAGCCGTACGAGTACCAATCCAGCATGCTCTCCCTTCTCCCTATACTACTGTCGTACTGTAGTACTGTATCACCGTAGGTAGCACATGAAAGGTTCAGTACAATGACGTCATCCTTGACGTCATTTCCTTGCATTCTAATCGAAACTATCATACAGTACGACGGTGCACGCTGAGCTCTGAGAGTACTCCAGTACAATTGTACTCTGGTTAATGTTTACTAATTTTTGTACGCATATTTCAGAGTGTATGGAATACGAATGTTATGATACTGCCGTGATACGTAATACGCATTGCACTAGTAGTAGATATTACTGGCAAAAAAGTATGATAGTACTCGGTACCGCTACTCTGAGCTCTGAGTACAGCACAGGTACTTGTACTACATACGAAGCAACGATAGGGGCTACCGGTTCCTGGTACTGTACCCTACTACCGGTAGAGAGTTACAAGTACCAGAGTAGCCCAGGATTGGTCCAAAGGACCCAAGGTACGCTGGTACGCTCGGATCGCTTGCAAAGACTGGCCATTAGCCATGTCGCACAATTTGCACCCCAACGCTCATGCCGAACTGCACATCCTGAGCCGGTGGGACTCTGCGGATCGAGAATGGAATGGAAGTACATAGTCCCGTTGTACATTTCGTGGCGAATCTACGCTGCGAATCGCATGCCCATTCTGGACTGTGACGAAGTTTTCAACTATTGGGAGCCACTCCACTTTCTAAGTTATGGTGATGGCTTGCAAACATGGGAGTATGCGCCACACTATGCGCTTCGAACTTACGCATATATACTTCCAATGCAATGGTATAGTTGGCTCGCGTCTAAGTCCTCCGTCGCTTCCTTTGTGGCGCCGATGCTAGTAGGTCATCAAGTCACCACTGCCAAGCTAGCAACCTTTGTACTGCTTAGGTCCACACTGGCTGCTTTGTCAGCATGTGCGGAATTGCTACTTCTCACCGCTATCTCCGAAGACGTACCATTTCACGAATCGCTCACGAGACAAACCCTGGTGTCCAAGAACGTTTCCTATGCAGCTGCCCTCCTCTTCCTCACATCAACTGGAATGACCCACGCAGCGGGAGCCTACCTTCCATCATCGTCAGTAATGATTCTGTGGATGATCTGTGCGTCGTGCTACGTGCGATTGCAAGTTCGAACTTTCTGTGCACTTGCGGTAGTTGCGACCTTGTGCTTGGGTTGGCCCTTCGGTGTTATTGTCTTTGTCCCGATGGGGGTCGATCTTCTTCGTCGCGACAGATCTCCGATTAGACTGTTGTTTGGAGTTGCCCTTTGGGCTTGTGTCGTGCAAGCTGCCGTCATGTTTCTGGATTATAAACACTACGGCAAGTGGACCTCTGCCGTTCTCAACATCTTTCGATACAACGCACAAAGCGGTGGGGATGAGCTCTACGGGATAGAGCCAGCTTCCTTTTATTTCAAGAATTTATCTCTCAACTTCAATTATGCTGCGTTGCTGAGTATTCTTTTCCTTCCAGCCTCTGCGCTTCTCAGACTTTGCAGGAGGCCTCTACCAACGTCCTTGATTGTACTCATCGCTCCACTCTACCTTTGGCTTGCAATTGTTGTGCCACGACCTCACAAGGAGGAGCGCCTTTCCCAGTTTATCCACCCTGGTAATTGCATCTGTCGTTGTGGTTCAGCAAGCGTGGGATGCGACGCCTGGGACGACGGTTCAGATCCAATGTGTTGAGGCAGAACCTATGGATTCTTTGTTTGCTGCCATCATGTTTCATATCTCTAAGTCGCAGCATGGCCCTCTCCAAATACTACACAGCACCCCTTAAGGTGCTTGCCGCTGTCCCAGTGTCAGCTCCAGGCGTGGTTTGCACCTGCGGCGAATGGTACAGATTTCCGTCAAGCTATTATCTGCCTGAGGGGTACCAGCTCGCCTTCCTTCCGTCTTCATTTTCTGGTCAGCTTCCGAAGTATTTTGAAGCCGAAGGAAGTCGCGCTGGTTCCAACTTTAACGATGTCAACAGAGAGGAGCAAGATCGCTATGTCAACCCCGAATCCTGTGACTACATTTTTGAATTGGAAACGTCCCCTGATGCCGATTGCCTTAAAGTGATGATGGGCTCGTCAGCAGAATGGACGAAATTGGTGGATGTGCCGTTTCTGAACGCTAAAGAAACCGCCATTCTACATCGCATTCTCTACGTACCCTTCCTGCATAAAGGCGAGTACAATTCCTATTCCTTATACGCCAAAACGGTGAGTGCTGAGCCTATGGCTACTTGACTTGAATCTGGAAGGACCAAAGGATTAGGAAAAGGACAAAAATTACTACGGTTTCTGATATCCAAAATTCTGTGATTAGTGTTCCATTTTGGATGATGGTTCGTGCTAGAACTGTGTTTCAGAGCTCTTGATCCGAACCGCAAAACTCAACCTTTTCTCTGTCGTATAGAAATAGTTTGATGAAGGTGGAAGGTGACTGAGTCATTAGGCATGAGTGGATGTTTCCTCAACAGTTATGGTAAGGTTGCTGGTCACGTCGCAATGTGTCTTCTTCTTTCAATGTGATGATCATAACATTATTGGAGCTGTCTGACTTTATCACGTTGTGATGAACACATTTTTTTAACGCTATATATGATCTGATTCTCTGACATCTCGGTTTTTGGTCCAAATTTGTGACACGTAATTGAGTTCTCACATCCTGCCCTACTCTCCTATGAAAGGTGTCGATGGGTAAGTTCAGCCAGGTCACGTCTCGAAAATCCTTCACTATCCGACGATATGATGATACCTATTCCAATTGCTGTCTGAAACACGCGTGTCGACAAAATTATTCACATAAACTGATCTCGAAAACGTAGCCCACCGGCTATGCCGCACCGACACGAACGATCTCTAACTCATCGTGTTTGCTCCCACCGTGCAATGTGATACAGGGGGATATTTGGCTCTCCATTGGTAAGTTGCACCTATGTTTCTATGTAACACACAGAATTGAAAATGATGAAGCAATCGTAACCTTTATGACTACTGGCAACAGAACTCATTGTGTTGATATTTCGATTGAGACTCCTGATCCTTTATTCACTCGCTTCGATCTTGTAACAGTTTATCTTTGATCACTCACTCCATATCCTCTTGTTTTCAGGATGTCCTCAAGGGGAACTGCACATTGTTCGTGCTCGCCTCGCGAAGTAGCGCTCACTGTCGCTCTGAAATAAGGAGGTGTGTTTATTCGTCCCGTCCATGTTCTCCGATTGCCTACCATCGAGCTAGGCCAAGGATGGGTGGGGCTCTACATTGGCTATCAGTTTTCGTCCCACCCACTCAATTGCTTACCAACTCAATACTCGGAGACCAGAGCAGTGGATGGCTAAGGGTAGTAGATTTGGAGAATACAGCACCGGATTACTTTCAAGCTTCATTTCATTCGAGTCGGCCTTGCCCTCACTCACCCAAGGTTGTCGTCCTGTTCGTGCAATTGAAGTGGTTTGTTATCACGGACGAAAATTGAGGCCTCACGACTTTTATGACCATGCCTTTCACCAGAGTGGAGTAGCAGAGCTAGCCTCGATTGAGAGCTGGATTGATACTGGAGTAATAGAGTAGTAGTAGTATGTACTTGCTCCTGCCTGGATGGCCGAGACTTATAGTTGCATTCGTTCTCGGGATGAAGATAAGATTGATGTACATGCCTTTATTGGAATGGCTTTATTTCCTTGATATGCCTTAATTGCATCGTATCCCGCATCCCGCACTAGATCAAGAGCTTACTTCACATCTGTGGTTTAAGCGTATGTAGTAAGTACTTTCTCCTGCCTGGATGGCCATGATTCATAGTTGCATTCGTTCTCGGGATGAAAATAGGAATGATAAATATGCCTCTTTAAAATTGCTACATTTGCTTGATATGCCTCAATTGCATCGTATCCCGCAATAGATCAACAGCTTACTTCGCATCTGCGGTTTAAGCGCATGTTACACGGTGACCAGACATTTTGCTCCCATTCACGGTTTTTTTTGGCATCCAATAGTTAAGATCAATCGAATCATCTGCCTCCGATGAGCAGTAGAAGATGCTGCATCCTGCAGTAGGATACTTCAACACCTGGTAATTGACTTGGCCCATGAGCTTCTGTGTCATCTTCAAATCATTTGGATCCGTGCTTTCCGATTCGAGCTGAATATCTTCAAGAGCGCACAGCGACTTGAGGGCAGACTCAAAGTCTTGTAACTTGAGTTCAACGAAAATGATCTTTTGCAGAGTCTTGCCGCAATCGGTCTGTTTCAGCGTATGATTTCTCCTGACTACAATAAAGCTCCTTGAGAGTCTGTGGTGGAATTTGGTTAGTACAAGCAGGACACCGACTTATTCACCCGGAGAAAAAACAAACACTCACGGCCAATGCCTTGTCGTAAGAGCCTTGGACTGCGTAGGCGTAGCCTAGGTTGTCGAGGGTACTTAGCACCAATTTGTTGTCAGCTCCAAGAAGCAACTTTTGGATCGCCAACGACTCATTAAAAGTCGAAATCGCTGACCTGTAATTCTCTTGCTCGAGATCAATGTAGCCTTTATTGCACATAGTGGAAGCCATGGTGAGAAAGCCAGGCTTGGTGGCTGGGTTCGTGAACGAAAACGACGAAACCTCTCCAAGCGTTTTCTTCTGCAATTGAATTGCATCAACGAAGGCGTCCTTGGCTGCTTCAAATTTTTTACTCTCGAAATTCACACAACCAATGTTGTTCAAAACTTTCGCGACTTTAAGATTGGTCTCCTTGACTTCCTCGGGAAGAACTACATCGTCTGCTTCAGCTTCCCTCATCTCCAAAGCCTCCATGAAAGTCTCAAGTGAATCCGAATATTCTTTCATTGAGAGCAGAACGATTCCTAGTTCGACAAGCGAATCCTGCATGAAGGAAATTGGCTGTTGAGGGAGATCCATCGATACGTATCCTTTCGCAAAGGTCTCTGAACTTACCGCGACTTTCGGGTCGTCTGGACCCAGGGTTACCTTGCGGATACGAACCGCTTCTTCTATGGCATCCATAGCGTCGGCAAGTTTCCCTGCTCGAAGGTTCGCAATTCCTACATTGTGCAATGCTGCGCCAACTCGATGGTGAGTCTCCCCGAAGCGTTCCAGGATCGACGCCAGAATCGACTCAAACTTCTTCAGCGCTTTAGAGAACTTTCCACTCTATCATTATCCTGGAGGTTAGCCAATGTCGTGGACACAGGGGAAGCAGGCTACTCCTTGTACACTTCAGCACTTACTCTCATGTATTTGCATGCCTGACCATGACGAGCACGTATGTCGCGGTCAAACTCAGCGAGGCTATCCTCGTCTGCGGTATCCAAATCAGACTTGAAAGACTCTGATAGCTGCCTACCTTTTTTTCCACGCCGAGAGTTGCTTGGGTATTGATCTTCTATGCTGTCGCTGCCAACACTGTCATCAGAGTAGTCAGTTTCGTCTCTGGTTTCAGTTCTTGTGGCAGCATTGAACCAATTTGCGAAGAAGCCGCCTTTGCTTGACCGTTCATCTTCGGTCACGGTCTCTGCTTGTGAGAGAGACGGTTTGCGGCTGACCATGTTTCTTTGCCCTCTGGTGGTGTTTCAAGGTTTATCACCTTCACAGCAAACCAAATTGTCAAGCAAAATGATAACTTGTTCGATGTCAGCTGTCAGGCTCAGCGGCGATATCCAACACTATACGCGAAGTGAGCGAGGCGAACGTTTTTTAATCCAAGTATATGATCCTGTTTAAAAGGATTAATCCAGAAGGGCGTGCGGCGTGCGTCTCTGGCACCAATCCCTACCATACTTTGTAGACCCTGGTACTAGTACTTTAATAGTCTTTTCAATTCTCTATATGTATAGATATATATGAAGCGAAGATCGACGATTATGCGCAAGAGTGGCGCCAAGCATGGATCACGAATCACAATCCCAACAACAGATACTCCAGTCTCCAGGGACATCCGGAATTCCTTCTTATTCTGTTAGTGCATGACACAGATAACTATGCATACGTAGATTTAAAACTGAAATTTCATCAATATACAAAACTGAATATGTTCATTGCGATGTCGGAAGAGTATTGGCTAGCGTGCGAGCCAGCGTGGCATCGTGGCGAACTTATTTACGAGAAGAAATCTGATCGTGAACTTATTTACGAGAAGAAATCTTCTCGTGAACTTATTTACGAGAAGAATTCTTCTCATGAACTTATTCATAAGAAGAAATCTTCTTATGAACTTATTTAAGAGAAGATTTCATCCTGTCAATACACTTTCTCGTAGAAGTCTAACTTAAAAACGAGAAGGTATCTAATCGTGAACTTATTTACGAGAAGAAATCTTCTCATCAACTTATTTAAGAGAAGAAATCTTCTCATCAACTTATTCATGAGAAGCTTTCTAATCGTGGACTTATTTACGAGAAGAAATAACCTCCGAGCCTGCCAAGCCCCCACTTGCATTCATGACGCCAGCCAGTATCCATTGACGTTATTTATTAAGCGGTCGTGTGTCACGTGACTCGATTTGACATTCAAAAACTCTCGGTAAAGTGAGGTTGAAGAAGGAATTCCGATGTCCCAGTCTCCCGTACCTGGTACTCGAGCACAACTCCCGTATAGTGCTGGAGTACTTGGAGTTCCAGGTACAATACTGGATCCGATTAGAATGCAAGGAAATGACGTCAGCATTTTCGTCACAGTAATGAAGCTGCGTGGGACCATCATGTAGAGCACCTGTGACACGCGTAGGCCGAAGAAAACACGGAATCTTTGTTTCTCATTTCTTTCATTGGTTTTCCAATACGCCGGCCCAGCCTCTGTCATGCCAGCCAGTTAATTTTTGAAATTTGTTATGCATGGAACAGCATACGTGATACGACACTCCGTTGGTCTATGATAACGGAATGATTTCCATTGCTACGTGTGCACATGATATTTAGCCCTGGGCCGCCACACGGACAGCAGGGCGGCAATTGCAAATTTTTTTCTACCAGTAATGCCGCCACTTGCTTGCGAAAATTCAGTGCGTCAGTGGCGCAAACGTCATCAAAGAACATGTTGTTCAGAACTGCACTCCAGCAATTTGTGTGCATTATTTGCCATCTCGTCATTGTTAGCGGATGTTGAAGGATCAACGCGGAAACCTTTGTGAGGCGTAGTACAGTTGTGAAAAAGGACACTGCTAGCTGTGACATTGTTCATGGTAGCAGCAGATCCGAGATCAACGGAAACAATCATGAGGCGAAAATCGCTGGGAACAAGGACAGCAAGGAAACCTTTGTGAGGCGTAGTACAGTTGTGAAAAAGGACACCGCTAGCCGTGACATTGTTCATGGTAGCAGCAGATCCGAGATCAACGGGGAAACAATCACGAGGCGTAGTACCATTGGGAACAAGGACAGCAAGGAAACCTTTGTGAGGCATAGTACAGTTGTGAAAAAGGACACCGCTAGCCGTGACATCGTTCACGGTAGCAGCAGATCCGAGATCAACGGGGAAACGATCACGAGGCGTAGTACCGTTGTGAAGACCGACAACTCCTCTATCTTTGATGTTGGCAGCACCAAAAAACGAGGCTTCCAACACGTGTACAAATCAAGGAACACTACTTCAAGTTGCAGAGTCCAGGTGGCGTTCAACTTGTCAGTACAGTACTGTTATCCTCGAAGCAAGCAGGCGTGAAACGCGATAAAGCAAAGAAGAAGAAGATAGATTGCCTGCAGATCATTTCTTCATCACCACGGCATGCAGTGTTTTAGTCCTTCTTCTTGAGCAGTAGACCTATCTTCTATAGTGGAACACTGGACACGACTGCAATCCTTCCACATAATATTGGTAATCCAATTGTTCTAACGGTCACTGAACATCTGCAAGTTGTTGACACTATTTCTGGAGCCCGATTGGAATCGGCATGTGGAGACACTGTATTCACGTTGATTCCGAGACAGGCTGCGATCAACAAGTTGACGCATGTCAACAAAACAATCATCTCGCTTTACGCACTAGAGGACGCGCAAACAAAAGCTGAAGTACGAGGAAAGAAAAGGGTTACAATTGCAGAAACGGATGGAAGGTACACAACCGTCGGTCTAAAACCAAACAGAGGTACTCCTGGCATTACAGAGTCTTGGCCAAAGAAGTTAAGCGTATGCGCGCGGAAGAATATTTGCAACTTAATGACTAGATGCGAAGAAGTTGCAAAAGGGTACATACCCTCAAATGCATCGTTGACAGTCAGCGAGGTACTCCAGGTTGCTCTTCCAAGCAACGCGGTAGCTAGATGACGACGATAGAGGTCAAACTTGTTACAATCCATATCCAGCTGAATTTTGGCCGATTTGTCGATTGCATGCTGTGGAAGTACACGGGAAGGACCAGATTTGATGGCGTGATTGGTCCCTTCATGACCAGAGTTTGCAGTGGTTTCAAAGTGCCTAATGCCCTTCCGCAAGTAGAAACAATAACTTTGCTCATGTGGGATGATACAACCACGGATGAAGTCCAACAGTTTCTTCCACCATCATCGCCAAAATGGCCTTAATAACATCTGACTTCAAGTAAATAATTAATAGGGCCTTACTTCTGTAGTCACATTGATCATGTTAGGTACAGTCAACGACATACATGTGGAGACCACCAAATAATTTGACTTACACTTCATATTCTTCTTTGAATCTACCCATGGCGCATCCAGCTATACAGCCAGTTTTGAATTACTCTCACCTGACTTCTTGCAGCATCTCTTTCCCTTCCGAAAGCCTAAACCTCTGCATTCTCGTCTCCAGCCTTGATGAACAAGATGCCATCCACAGCGACTACGAACTGCATTGACAAAATATGTCGCAATGGCATAGTCGACCTGCGCCATTTCTTGGGAGTCGCCATCTGTCATGACAAGCTTAACCAACCGCAATGTTTGAGTACCTAAGAGCACAGGAAGGGCTTCTTGAAATAACCAACGGAACAACCAAGATCTTTCATTTGGGGCAAAGCATCTGACCACTACCATCACATTTCCGTCCGAAGTCCTTGACAGAAAAGCAAGGGTCTGCTTTCATTGTTTGTCTCATGCGTCCCATCAATGCAAACAACTTCTGGAAAGGCTTGAAAGAGACGTCTACCATCTGGCAACACCCAGCAACATGCAATAAGAATGTCCTGGTCGTCCCTTGCTCCAACGGCGTGCCTACTTCTCTGGGCATATTCCTTGAAATCGGCAGTCTCTGTGACCTCCAGAGGTACAGACTTATGGGCTGGGGCGCTTTCCATTGTGGTCACCATGGAAAGGCTCGTTAGATTAACCCCATCATCAACAGGATTGCCTTCAGTTCGTGCAGCCTTGCGATTTTGACCACGTATTTCTTTCGTATTCCCATTATGAAACAGACAGACAAATGATGCGCCAATTTTGGAGATAATTCAGCATACTGTCTGACGGTGACGTCAGAGGGTAGTGCAGCACCCTGAGGTGACAAATCCATTAAATCTTGTGCCATTCGGGAGAAACCTTGAACATAAGCCATCTGTCCGCATGTAAACAGCTCACCAGTACTGCTTTGGGTGAACAATGCAGCTTGTGAGGGCAGGATATTGGCAGCAGCCATTGCAGCTGCATTTTCCAGGGTTGGAGCGTCCAGAAAACGTTTGCGATTGGTTATCTCGCATGAGACATGGGTGGCCCTATGCTGGTTGTCTCCGACCCCACAGACTAGATGAAAGCTGTACTGGTCCAGTCGGATGACAATTTTGCAGAACAAGTGCACCTTGTATCGCGTTGCGTGCAATTACGTCGTCGCAATGCCTTTCCTGAGTTATTGGAACCACGAGAGTTTTTTTGTCACCAATATAGGTTGTCACACGATAAGCATCGGCTTGGGCACCATCCAAACGCTGATGATGATACTTACGGCCGTTACTGCACAACAAAACACGTTGGTCCTTGCAGGCTTTAGCACTACTTCCATTGGATATCAGAGCACAGTTACCATGAGATCTGGTGGCTCGGCATAAATCAGTGATAAGTTTTTGGCCTCCGGAATCCTTGCCGAATCCTCCCACAGTAGGGTACAGCAATGGACTGAAGCGCACAATAAACTTCATTGGGCCTTTGTATAGGGAACTAGTAGTGTACTCGAACAGGTCGTGCTTCGTTTCCGATGAGGCACAGAAATCTTCGGAAGGTAAGCAAAGGTGTCCATTGAATGGGAGGGACCCAATCCACGTCGCAGTCTTGAAAGCAGTTAAAAAAGCATCCACAGGCTTTGTAGGGGAAACTACTAACTCGTCTGGATCCTAAAGGCAGGAAAACAAATGGAGAGAGTATCGTGTGAGCATCAAAGAGTATTTTGGCAAAGCAACACAGATTGAAGCAACAAAAACAAACGAACCATGGTGTGGACCATAAAAGGTTGAATCTGTGGTAAATCGTGGCGGAAATGTTGTGGGTACTATTCAATGTTATAATCACATTAACAGACGAATATTTTTATTACTGTTCAAACAAATGTCGGGCAGATTTATGTTCCTTATCCATGACGAAGTTTTGACTAAGGTTCATGGCTCCTGTTAGTAACTAGCATTTTCAATAGATCCAAAGATATGATATTTCAAGACAATGTTAGCTAGGGGGTAACTAGTCAACTTTAGTAAGATAACCATTTGCAATTACATCTGAACTTCACAATATTTCGGTTCATTGAAGAGTCAGAAGGTGTGCATGTACAACTAGTGCAATCTAGTTTGTGGTCAATATTACATCCTGCTTTGCAGTTAGGTTTGAGGCTTTCTATTCATCTGGCAATACTGAAAATGATGCCAGCATGTCAAGTCTCTCAAGGCAGGCAAAATGAGAGGTTACATTTTCTGTTTGTACATGCCATTCATTGAACAGCAACCCCCACACAGCTTCAGTAAGCCAACATAGAAAGTGTCATTAGTCCAAGCAGGAGGGATGGCACCAAGAAGTCAAGGTGTTCTGCAATTGCGGCATGCATACAACCATCAAATTAAGGCCTCTGAGGAAGAACCATGTAAATGCTTCACTCTTTAGACCACCATGAAATGCATTGAAGCACATTGTCAGCATCATGGCTGGCTCTCTACCATTGCATTTCTTGCAGGAGGTTTTACACCATTCATCATACAATCACTTTGTAGATGCAGGATTCCTACTTAGAAACAACATCTGAGCACTGGCTTAGAGATGCAAAGAATGGTGTTATAGCATGATCATATGTTCAAATTGGAATGACACTCACTTGTCATTTTTTATGCATACTGCCCATTGATGTTTGCAATTTAATGAACAATCCCCTCCCCACTATTAGTTCTGATGCAGGATATATTTAAACTAACCATTTGGTTTTGCACATTTTCATCTTCACCATCCAATCTGTAGATAGTAATATACAATGGACATGGATGAAATGAAGGTGTTCACCTGTCACATTCACGTCATTACATGTTTGTAGTACTGGTAGTAGTACAAAACACAACAGTAAAATAGTAGGTTTGTTAGTAAGTTGAACTTACTTTAGGATAAGGTGCGTTAGTTATCCGCGTTAGCTTTAGGCTACTTTAGTAGTCAAACCTACTGGCGGACTTACTGACTAACACACCCTGCTAAGGTTGTTTTGAAAAATGGCTCCTGATGAAGCGAAAATGAAGATTCCAAAAGTCAGATTCTGCGACAAAATGTTGACGTCATTTCCTTGCATTCTAATCGCTTATAGTACGCAGTACTCAGTGCTACAGTAACCTGATTTCCTTCCGTACCCTACCCGTAGTAGTACTGGGGACAGGTTCTCCAGTACTGACGAGTACTGAGTACCAGGGATTCCCATTGGCTTTTTGCAATGCATACCAGAAATTTGTGTGGAATACTGACTACTGTAGCATCTTGAAACAAGCTCATCATTGAGATAACTTGTGTTCACGTTAAAGATTATCATGTACCTCTGAATCAAATAATGATTGCTATACAGGTTAAAATATGATGAAGTTGCTTCCAGCAAGCTGATGATGGCTTGGAAAAATTGGGAAGGGAAATGAAATGATGGAGAAAAAGGCCAGCATGGTGAAGCAATGATCTGCTATCATTTTTATGTTTGTATAGAATGGGCAGGGGACAAAAGTGTGATAGAGAAAACAATGACAAGAGAAGGCATGATACAGTAATTGGTGCTGGACAAAGAGGAATGAGTAAAATTGTCAATCCCAGAAGGTTCCTGTCCCTGGCTGTGAGGTTGTAACCCTACTGTAATGATTCTTCTCATCAACTAGAATTGTTATAAGGAAAGTCAGTTGCTACTAGATAGTAAACCTCTGCTAATAGACAGAACTTCTCCAGACCAAAAGACTGTGAAGTGCTCATATGGTGTCAGTCACTTTGCTGTAGACCATCGTTATGTTTCCACGTTTCGGCAATGGCTGCTGGCGTGCTTTGTCTAAACGGCCATTACAAAGAGGAAGTTCTGCGTATGTTTGAATAATTCTGACTATGCTGCTTCATCTCATATCTGCTGTTCTTTATAGACACACAAATTGTTAGCTACTTAGTACATAAGGGAGAATGAAAACAAATGCTTATGTTTGTGGTTGAATAACAATTTCTTGGTCAAATCTTGATGTTACAAAATATTGTATGTCTGGATTCACGAAATGCATAAGGGTACCTGAACAAATGGTGGTAATTGGTCATGGGCATGCAAGAACCCAGAGATTCGGTTGTTAGTAGCTACCTTTCAGAAGGAAGTATTCATCGAGGATTTCCGTCCTGTTTCTAACTTTTCTGCGCAGCGGTAAGTTTTTTGTTCATTTTTGTCTGCCCTGAAGGTCAAAACTGAACTTAGGCCCTGGGCTTTACCAATCGAAACAAAGCGTGTACAACCTGCAAGATAGAAATTTTGAATTGAAAAAAATGAAAATGAAAATCAAACGACGACGTCTGTATTTAATGTTATACATGGATTCATACCATTCATCACGAACATTACAAATACAACTATACCTCCTAGCTACAACATCAGAGAATACAATCAGCAACATCCTCCGCCACTTCTTTCCTACAGTCCATGACGACAACACAGATGAGGAGTGACACCAAGACACAATATTTTTCTATAGGATATGATTTGTAACCACAAATAATAAGATAAGACAAACAATAATCACTATGGTTGAATTCCACTTACGGTAAGTGAAATTCTATGCACCGTAAGTGAAATTTCACTTACTCACAACCCGAAAGACACACGTGTCACCTACTACGCAGATCAGTATGAGGACATTTATTGTAAGTGAAATTTCACTTTGCATAAGAATACCCTGCCGGCTCGTTTTGATCAACCGTTATAGCTACAAATATCGCAAAACACGTTATGGGAAGCCAGCGTCCGTGGAACTGACTACGGCTACATAGCTTAACGGCTCTACAAGCTAGAACTTGGTTTGGCAGGAAGGTCGGCAATACACGCTTAATGAATCAAGGTCGAATACACGCCCGGAGGCGAAAATCATTTCCGCTCGTGTCTGGCTGTTGCAAAACTGATATGCCAGCATCATCTTCGTTTTGCTGACACTTGCTGACAAAAAGACAGATCTGCTGACATGCGCTGACAAAAAAGAATCTGCTGACATCTGCTGATGAAAAACGAATCTGCTGACATTTTCTGACATATGTTGACAAAAACGAGTTTTTCCCAGTACAAAAGCTACGGTGATGCTGACATCTTCTGACGTTTGCTGACGAGAATCAAGTTTGCTGACATTTTCTGATGAAAAGCAAATCTGCTGACATTTGCTGACAAAAAGAGATCTGCTGACATTTGCTGAACCTTGCCAGCTCGAATGAAACGACACAGATCCTAACAAGCACTCATCACGCCGGCCGGACATTGGCTGGCGCGCCCATCCTCAAGGTATATCTATTTAATCGCGAACGTGCTTGCCGGACCTTCCAGGACCTTCCTGTAAAACGCAGGATCCTGGTGAAGTCACTTCGCCCAGGCGTCGATTGATGATCACATATCACCATCATGACTTACTCCAATCCCACCACTGAGTCCTCCTTATCGGCGGCTCGTTCAAATTCATCATATGTCTTGTTCCTTTGACTCAACGAAGACATCTGGGAAGAAGCACGACCAAGTAACATCTGTCAGACGATTGGGTATCAGTTGGCTTATTCTGTTGAGGAAGAAGGTGCTCCCGTTTTGATGCAGTGCCAGCGGAGGAGGCAAAGGCAGAGTTACTGAAGGCAGGGCCTTTGGAAACCCCGACTGGAACGTTGAGAGTTGCCCGTATTAAACCTGCGTCATTTTCGATCCGAGAGCAAAGATCTGTAGACAACGAAACAAGTCTGGCTCCCATCGAGGAACAGTTACTTGAAGAAAGCACGGCAGAGAAATCAATTTCTGCAGGAAATGGAAGAGGAAGTCTGTTCTGTGGTTGTTTTGACCTTTCGTCGTGAATTCTCATCATCGTCTGCCGTAGAATGTTCAAGAGGATGACGAGAACTCACTAGACAGTCGTTCTTGGCCCAATTTGTTTTTCTCGCTCACCATGTTCTTTTCTGCCTTCTGTGGTACTCCAGTACGGTGCAAGTACCTGGTACAAGTACGATACGTGTACTCCGGCAATACTGGTAGGGAGCCCGTGTATGTCCCCAATCGAGCCATCACCTGCAGTATTGTACAGGAGTACTGAGTTCTACTTACTACTGTTACACTGTACGGTATTTCTGTCCTCAGAGTGAGCAGTCTGAGATTTGTAGGTAAAGTTGATGTGTAACTTAATTTGCAATATAATTTCATGGAGTTGATTTTTTAGAAAAGTCGATCGGCTGATTAGGGGACATACACGCCTCCCCTTGTACAAGTCTGCAGGGTTATAAGATCCCTTTGCCCATTACAATACTCCCTACGCTGCTGCTACTCGTTTTTTGTAGTAAACGCGAACTCGTTAATTAACGGATTCAGAGTGGCTGACAAAGCGGCCGCGCGCACGCACGGCCTGCACGGATGTTCGAGAACTCGAAACAGCGAACATTCCTTTTTGGAAATGTTGTGGACTTACCCTGTACGTGTTCAAATAGTATAAATATTCACATACGCGGCGCGGCAGTGTTTGAGACGGCTGACTCTGATCGATGAAACGATGAACAACGAAAAAGACTATAATTGAGAGTTGGTCGTGCCTTATACTTGGAATAGTTAGCGATGCAGTCAAGGCACCAACGCCTACTTTAGTATGGAGTCCTGGAACCAACCCTGGGGTGAAAACGCCTGTCTGGGGTGGCCTGCGCGTCCAACGGTTGTTCCGTACCACCTCTTACCACAAGTAATGAGTCTACAAGACGGAATATATCTAATGTTCAAAATTCTCACGAGACTCTCAACTCCGTGTCTCATCCCAAAGAAAAATCACAATTTCTCTTCCACGCACCACAAACAGCAGCATGATGTAAGTTTTCCTTCCTTCTTTCGTTCGGTTACGAGCTGCGCACATGGACAGAACTGACCCCACTTTTCACACATAGGACCGAGGAGAAGACGGAGCCAACTGCTGAGGAAACCCCAGCCCCAGTCACGGAGGAAACACCAGCGACCTCTCCAGTGGACGAGACACCCCCTGTCGAGGCAGCCGCTCCTGAGACAAAGGAAAAGGTCAGTATTTTCAAGCAACTTTTCTCGTGCGGAATCTTGAAGAAGAAGTCGAAAGCAATTGAGCCTCCTGTCGAGGATGTGACACCTGCGGAAGAACCTGTCGTTGAAGAAACGCCTGTGGCGTCACCGGAGGAAGTGCCCCCCCCCACAGAAGAGAGCCCCCCTGCAGAGGACGAAAAGCCCGAACAACCACGTGAGGAAGAAGAGGTGAAGAAGGAAGAGGATAAGAGTCTCGATCCTGCGTCGAAGAAGACGGAAGTAGTGGACTTGTCCAATAAATTCTGGTGTGGTTGCTTCTAAAGATCAGGCTGGTGAATGACGTTTGATTAGAATAATGGAAAATTATGACGGAAAGAGTCAGAATTCACCAAGATGTGTTGAAATTCGGGAAAGGCTCCAGTCCCTGTACCCCATCAGAGAAGGAACTGTTGATGCCTTGGTTCGATGTTACGTAGAGGTAAATGAAGATGCAAGTGCGACTTAAGTTCTGGTCCGTAGGTACTGTACTTGTAATAGGTGTCGTGCATGGGGTGATGGCGTAGAGGGACTACTATAGTCTGAGTGCTTGGCATGCTCGATGGCAATCATTGTTGAGTGTTCGGAGTTCGAATGCGGCTTCTGGCTCTGTGAATCAAACCGGGTTTAACTGAGTTATAACGGCTATCCTAGACTCTGTGTTCAGTACGTCGTATGATACGACAGGTAGCTCGTACATGTGTTACGTGGCATCATATGATGCTCATATCTCATATGTCATATGTCATATGTGTTGTACTGTACTCGTTACTGTACTACTAGTAGAAACAGTATGGTGTAGAACCTGCTCAAGTACATGCGTAGTAAGGCGCAAGTAAAGGTATGTTTATCATACTTGTATGAATAAATGAATAGACCTACAAGTAGTAATCGGATAAGTGTTAAACATTCCGTATCGCCCTACATATTTACATTATCCCTATCCTAATTACTGACGCCCGAGTGCACAGTAAAACAATACATCGATGCTCCAGTAACCAGTGCGACACTACACGACTGGAATCAAAACTCAGTCGATTCAAAACATGTTCATCTCATCCCATGAGATTGAACAATCATTTCAAACGAGCTCAACGCCTCGTATACCAAAAACAACGTCGCGACACGAAACGACGTCTTCCCGAAACGAGGAGTGTTCCTTATTGTTCCAAAGGAACACTCCCTTCATTCAGACCTCTCATCACGGTCGCCCTTCACTTCTTCCCACAATTGTCAATTTTGTACATTTTTAGTGTCACTCACCTTTTTACTTACACTTTATATTTTCTCACGATGATGATGATTGACCATGACGAGTTTTTACCCGCCGTCGTCATGACATCATATACACCGTGCTGTACAAATATTGGTAGACAGTACGACGGTACTCACTACAACGACAATACAGCACAACACGACGACGGTACAACAGTACTCCTGCACATCACTTCTCTGCCCGTCGATAGTACGCGCACGTCTGAGTTTAACGTTACTGTACATAACGATAAACCAATAGACAGTGCCCACTATACGACACGCGATATTTCTACTAGTCAGTCTCGCACATTCATGTAGCGATAGAACGACAGATAGTACACATATCGTTATCTGTAGCGGTAGACAGCACTGCGTAGCTGTACCGTTTATAGATGAACTGATGCAGTAGTCAGTGTCGTACTAGACACTTACCTACTGGGGCGTACCCGTAACGGTTACGTCCTGGTTCTTAACCCGAACCCTATGCCGACCTGCGCGTCGCAGGTTCCGTTAACCCGAACCATATCATGGTTGCTCGCCAGACCTCTGTCCTGGCCCATATCCTGACGGTCGCCGGGTTCCCTCCCGAAACTCCGACCTGTCTCAATTTAAATCTGGTGCCTAGCACCGATTTAAATTGCTCTAACCCTTGTTCTTTTCATTCCAGCCCTCACCCAATACCAGCAGTACATGTCCCTACTGCTGGGAGAAAGAAATTCTCATTCCTTGCGCTCACTTTTTTTGCAAAACTGTTCTCACCCAACTAACACTTCATCCTCAACTTTGCAACACTCACATGGCCAACCCAGCGCCCACCCGTTCGCCTCCAACCAAGGCCAACCCTCCCTCCGCCCATTGTGTGAAGCCTACGAAGCACATGGCGAACTACGTCGCCGCCGACGGCGATTTTGCAGCTCCTTTTGATGCACTCAAAATGCTGTTCTCCTTGCAACACTTCAAACATCTATGTTGCAACTTCTAACCATCACTAACACTTATCCTACAGCTGGAACTAACACCTTCACGCCCAAGAAGAGCACCAACAAAGCTCCAGGCGATTTTCAGCGCGCTCGCACGGCCCTGACTCCTGAGCAAGAGTCCGCCGCGAGATCTCGCGTTTCCTTGCACTCGTCGAGCAAGAACGCGCCCAAGACAACAAGACCAGGGTTACCTACGCCTGCAAACCCTCCAACGAAGCAGGATCTACCGAAATGGGTCGCTCCCATTCTATTTCCAACGCAAACGGCGCCACCAACGACATCGAAGCCGCCGAACCCAAAATGACAACGACGACGACGCGCGCAATAACACCCTTCCACCTCCCTCCCGCGCCAAGAAGACTTCCACTCGCCTCCTACGAAAGGCCTATCAAGAAACAACGTGTTAGCTTTGATACCAACGTCGCAATCATCAAGAACAAGACTACAATGAAGTCGCGAAATGCGACTCTTTCAAGATCCCGGCGTTTGACGCCGAAGACTCTCCAACGACAAGAGGGGTACCATTCCAACCGTCTCCGAAAGTGCTTTCCAATGCACTTCTCCATCCGCAATCCGACGATTACTAGAGAAATCGTCGAACCGCGAAGCCCATCAAGTTATTTCAAGAAAACGCACGTTTCACTACCGTGCTCCCGAAGACGCTCTCCCGAGAATTCTGACGACGCCATCCTCTCCGGCGACGAAAGAGCTTTCGAACAAGACCTCACTGACCTTAATCCGCCAGAAATTGGCGGAGAACGAGACGAAACAGTGACGGCAAAATGGATGACAACCATTCCAAAAACGCAAATTCATGTATGGCGCCGACAACGAGTATACACCCGCGACGCCAGAACATGTGGTTTTTCCTCCTGGTACTGTTTTTACGGCGGTCTCTACGACAGACGAACAGTTCTTTCGCGAGTACTGCCCTTCTACGCCTGGGCACGCTACGCTTTTCTACCCACACCGCATCAATGCGGTCATACACCGCGGCACAGTGTTCTTCCTGGGACTCCGCCCAGCACAACCTCCGGCCGCACTCGCGGCATTTCAGTCACCAGTCTCCCCGACGAGAACACCCCGTCCACGGTGACGCCATCAATGGCCCTGGTCACAACGACGGCATTGGTCCGATGTCCGAGCGCGATCCCGGAATCGAAAATGCCGTTAACCCCAACTTCAACGACGACATTTGCGAAAATGTCCTTGCTGTAGTTAACATGTCAGCCAATACCTCTATCTACTCGCCGCCTGCGCTGAGTAGTAGACGTAGCGCATTTGTACATGCCTGAACTCACACGTACGTCATGTACTCCCACACTGCCTTTACAGACGGAATCCGAACAAAACCAATGGACGAAATATTCATCAAGACTCCTCCCAGGACGAAATCGAAATTCCCTACGTCGAATTGCCCTCCCACTGACGGACACGGACACCACCTACGTCTGTGGACATGCTGACGTCTACGTTTCCAGCACAGCCACACGCAATGTCCGCCTTCCATCGCCCGGACACCAAGATCTACGGTGAGACAGACAAGACGAACAAGAAAACTACCCGCTTTTCGTCAGTCACATATCACAATTTTTCATCCAAGAAAACTGCAGCCCCTACAAACTGCAACCCCTTTTATTTTCAACCCATCTCCGAAGACCCTCATATTCTTCATCCCATCGTCGACAGCGACGACTACGAGACATCATCTACCGCGTGCAACGCCTCACGTCTCATTCAAGACCCTGAAGCTTTTAGGATCCCAACGCCCTTCAGCTTCGACAGACATCCATCTCCCTTCACGTTTGCATCCGAAACTTTTTCGCCTTTATTCTCCCACTTCACCGCCACCGACGGCGCCTACGACTGCCTTTCTACGACTACAGGCATCACCAACTTCGTCGAAGCCATGTCAAGTGATCACCCTACGGATCCCTACCGACTTGACACTCCGTTTGTCCCCTACCGACAGACAGCACATTGGACCCAATCCACCATGTGCCCTTCCTGCAGCACTCCTCTGAGCTTGACTCAAGGACTAACCTCATGCCGCCCTTCTATATTACCCTGATGCAACTTTGCAGGATAATGTTAATGGGCCAGTCACCATGCGCAATCTACCTGCATGCGTTGACGTTAGCATCACCGCTGCATCCTTCTGCCTCCGATACATCCAATCGGACGCCGCGACCAAGAAATGTATCCGTGACCTCACTACGGACCACCTACGTCATTTCTTCCGCGAACTTCACCCTGTCCTAACTGTGGATCATACAACTATTGCTGACAATGATGACAGCATTGAGTACATCCAATGTATGCAACACACTTTGAACAGGACAACCAACTTAGTCATGGACAATTTACCTGCTGAATTGCTCCAAACTAACTTCCCAGATGGCACCCCTGCCTCTTATCTGAGTCTCCTGACTGATCATGAGCCAGACACCCCAGGCCATGAATGTGCCCTTGCCATTCTCTATGCCTTCAAGACACTGCATCTTGTTCACTTTCTGACCTACCCTTCAAGTCAAGATTCCACTTTCAAGTTCATGCCACATGACCTCTCTGATATCATCCGAATGTGCCATCCTTGCGACAGCACTGCGTTTATTTCCCAACCGAAGTAATTTCAGAGACGTCCCTGCATTCATTCACACTTTCTTCCAAGACCAGCAAGTTGCTTCCAACCCCTCGACAAGCGACAAGACAGCCAACGCTCATCCTACAATGAGCATCCTACCAACTTTGGCTCAACCTCACTATTTGCCTTCACTTATTCTCCGCTTGTGAACGGCTTTGGTGACCCATCTCCGAAATCCCACCTAGAAGCTCTAGCTGCTAGGTCCCTCATCTCAGCTGCCCTCCAACACCATGCATCTCTCTCTACCAAGGTCACCAATGGTGATGACCCAGATTTGCAACCTACCAACATCATTCTTGGAGCCCTACCCCAGCTGACATGATCTTCAACTACCATTGCTCTGCCTTCCCAATGGCTACTCTACCTACAACTGAGCAGCTCCATGGCAACACTACCTATGCAATGAACCCTGCTACCACCCTAGCAGTGAACTTTGTGATTTGTCGAGATATATCTCCAAATTACCTCCAAGAGATCGACATCCCCGCTGGAAACCATCAATATTCCTCGGACAAGTCCCACTTCATCCCATTTCTACCAACACCTACAACTACTCGATCGACTTTCTACCAGATCATGAGTATCTACTCTTCCGTGTTGTCAAGACTCGATGTTATCGATCCCCAACGTAGCTACCGCAGACCCCAGAACCATCCAATGTTCTCATCTTCCAAGGTACACACTCAGAGAACCCATCCTACACCTCTGGATCTCAAGTTGAACTGCCTATTCCAAAGGAAGGAGCACACCTTCCCTATCATCTATGATTCTGGCAATCTGCCCATCATTTTTGATCACAGAAATGGCAATGTTGAACCCTACACTTCAACCACAGTTCAAGCCCTTTTTCAGACTCAAGCTTGCATTCCTATGACTGCAAACTATGAAGCAAATCAATGGGCATGTCCTAACAATCCCAGTCAACTTTGGCGCCAGTCAAACCCTGTCCACCATGTTGTTGATGATCCTCACACTGTTCCCTTGATCTTGCTATCAGACTTATCCAAGTTATCACCACGAAACGTGGATCCGACAATGTCTACCGCGCTTGGGCCTTGCCACATCTTCAAGACGCCCTCCAAAAGCCGGCTGATCAGATCAAACACAATCGCTTTTCATTTTTCTGGCAACAGCACAATCACCCAGAATACCCATACACAAACAAGACCCAGAATTACTCCTTAATGTCATTCCTGGTGAGTCTAGTTCCTTGTGTTCTGACAATGAAAGCACAGCCAAATCTATTACTTGCAACTCACTTATCCCTCCTGGCCACAGACACAATGATGTGAATGTAGCAACAGAGGATAATTGCAATGTAATTAGATATGAATTGAAAAACAACAATGTCCTCTTGAACACAATGCATTAGTTGTTCTCACACGCAGATCATCGCTTCTACCGGAAAACAACCCGGGAATCGAACCTGCAACCCCAATCCTGAAAATTGACAGTTCTACCGAAATTGACGAAACAGAACATGAAACGTCAGCAATTCCTGAAAACTCACCCATTTCTGACACTCCTGCTCCTTTTATTGACACTTCAACAAAATCCGACAGAAAATCCGTCGAATCCCTTGCAGCGTCTGTCACGTGCAGTCGGACAAATTCTAACACCAAAACCCCTTGTCCGACACAGCAGACCAAACCCAGCCTCCACCCGCTGAAATTGTTCCCAAAACACCAACGTCAAGACCAAACGCTCCGTTACCGACAAAACGCTCAGAACTCACCCAACGTTCGCTTACCCGCCAAGACAAGAGACATTCTTCGACGACGACGACCAAGACGACGAACAAGAAGACGACAACGGACCGCCTCAGATTCCCTTAGGTTCTCCTGATGCCCTGACTTCATCAACAAGAACCGACTTCACATATCCTCCGATTGAAGATCTAACAAGAACGCTCCTGAAATACGCCAAGACTGCAAACCTTCAAAGCTGAACTATCCAAGTGATCTTCTCCAACGACGACGTCAGTTCAATGCCTTTATGGACAACCTTCGAATTGTTTGCAACATATCTCCATGGACACGCAATGTCTTTGACCTTCTGGCCAAAGCAAATCAGCTACTCCCATCCATGCATTGGCACAGCACTCTACAACCTGATCTTCACCAACATCAGTGATCCTTGCCAGAAGCACATCATTGACTGTCCACCTGATGCCAGAACTGCCATTCTGACTCTAAGACGTCATTGTGCTCCACTCACCCAAGATCACATTGAACGCACGCGCGAATCCTTCTACTCGATCAAACAAGGTCACCAAGAAGTTGCGACATCATACTTGAATCGCATTCGGACTCTAACGCGCGACTGCTATCATGCCGGTATCCCTAACACCGATGCCGACATTATCAAGCGAACCATCCGTGGCGGCAGCAATCACCACTTTTATGCTGCTTCCTACCAACGTTTTGACGCCGACATCCGTCGAGCTGAGTTGAATGACGAAGAACTACCCACTTTTGCGGAACTTGAGAGCCATTTGCTGAACATCGACGACTCGCGTGGACTCACCTTCCCAAAATCAACGCAATTACAACCAGCATGCAAATTCTGCACGTCAACCGTTTTCAAACCAATCCTCTCCTGCCCTAAGCACACAACGTTTTCACCACGCCAACAACATGCCTTCAGTTCTATGATGCGACCGTACACTGCTTCAAACAACAGACCACCGCATCGACCAAACAATCGAGGACCGAATCAAGCTCCTGCACCACCAAGACAACATAACAACAATGATCGCAGAAGCACACCACAACAATCTCGCCCTTCAACAACAGAATCGCGGCTCACGCCTCCTCTCAGACCGATATCTTCAAACAATGGAAATCAACGGCGCCTCCAAACAACACACCAGCTGTGAGACGAAACCCTAACACATCCAATGCTGCAAATATTGTATGCAATAACTGTGGTAGACTTGGCCACTATGCTAATCGATGCATAACCGCCAATCGCTCATCAACTAACCAGAACAACCGTGGAGGACCGCCGCCCAGAAATCCAAACAATGAAAATGCAGCACCCCGCAACCAGCGTGCTTACTTCATTACTGACTCCACTGCATCTAACTCCCATGCTTTTCATCATCAAGCATACATGGCCTCCTGTGATCTCCAGGACACCTTCAATGCCCCATCTGCAGTTACCTCATGGCCTGATGTCAATGCTCCTCAGATGGAAATCAACAGAGCATTGCTCAACAATGATTTCTTACCATCAGCACCAAACTCTCCACCCAACACAGGCTCAACAGAACTCTTCCCTGAAGACCCCTTATCAACACATCAAAGATTTGGACCACCAAGTCTTGACAACTGGCTACCTGACAGTGGTGCCACATGTCATTATACACCCGTTTTCAGCGATCTTCGTGATGTTGAAGCCTGCCACATCCCTGTCTCTCTTGCTGATGGAACCACCAAGATCTCAACATTCAAAGGAACTGACTGCTACTTCACCTCTGATGAAGGACAAAAGTCTATCCTTGGCCTAACTGATGTTTATTATATTGAAGGTCTCAGCCACCGCCTTCTTTCCTGACAACCATCTCTGCAACCCAGAATTTCACAGTCATCATCCAGAACAGAGCCACTACAATCCAGTTCCCAAACAATTCAAAATACACATGGCCCCTGCTCCTGCATGAACTCCCAACACAGAATGCCTTTTCTACCATGGCACAACCTGTGGACACCACACCTGATGAAACTTCCTTCTCCCTGCATTTGACCAACATGTTGATCCTACACAAGCTGACACCTCAAGACCAACAACTTCTTTGCCTCTTGAGACCATATCCCGTCGCCTTGCGCACCGAAATTTCCGCAATCTCATGACCGGATCCCTGCATCACGCTTGAATGATCATACACTCGCCTGCGATTGACAAAAACACTTGGCCAATTCGTATCTCGATCAGCCAAAAACACGCTCGCAGCAAAATTCCTCTCAGACAAGGCTCAGAACCGTTTCACCAACTTCACCTTGATCTCATGAGAAACCCTTTCGGTTTGGACTCACCACTGCAACAAACTATTCAGCCTACCTCTTTATCGTCACAACACCTGGCAAGCTAACTGGCTGGATAGGACTTCCAACTGAAAGCACCACATCCATCATCACAGCCCTTAAGTCCTGGCTTACTCAGACAGAACTACTTGGCCGCACAAAGTCCGTCCGCTTCATCCGTACTGATGCCGGATCTGCCTTTACATCTGCAAAATTCATCACAGAATGCACCAACCTTGGAATCAAACTTGAAGCTGCTGCTCCAGAACACCAAGAAATGAATGGCATCTGTGAAGCCAAATGGAGAGAAGTTCACAACACTGCAAATGTACTTCTCAACACTGCCCGACTTGGCGGTGCCTTCTTCCATCATGCACATGCCTATGCTGTTAGCATTATTAATGCTTGTCCAGCCAAGAATGTGACTGACCAACATGGCAACCCAACCACACCTTCCAATACAGCTATGGCAGAAAACCAAGCCTTGCCAACTTCCGTATTTGGATGCCCTGTCTACTTCAAGCGCTACGAACCGACCTTCCGCAACAAGCTGATTACCTATAAGCAACAACTCCAACGTGCTTCCCGTGGTATCTTCATCGGATTTGAGAACTCAGCCGGATGGCTAGTTTACTCTCCTGATCATCCGCAGCGCATCGTAATCACTCGCGACGCCTACTTTGATGAAGACTTCAGCTCTGCCCTTGCCTTTGATTCAAAGCCCTTTGCCGGAGCCATTCCCATCCGATCTCACTTGGATCCCAATGGACTCCAATCTTTGGACAACTCTGAACCATCAATTGTCCACCAAACCGGATCTGCTGCCAATCTAGGCATCACACCATCCACCTATCTTGAAGAACTCCATGACTCTGAACAACTTTACAAGCACAAGACAATGGCCCTTCAAGCCCTGCCCATCCAGAAGATGATATTGATGACACTGATCCCATCACAGAATCTGACATCTCTCCTGGACCAACACCACCAACTCCTCAGCTGATCAACTGGACCTTTCACCAACTGAGACACACCCCACTTCACAAGGAAATGACTTTATACTTCCAAGAGTGTGCTGAATCTCTGCCATCAGTTGATCCCATCCACACTGCCATGCTTGCTGTTGACGCATCCACAACTTCGCCCACCGACGATCCAGTGGACAAGTATCTTCCTGAACCGCAATCCTTCAAAGCCGTTCTCAAACTTGACGATGACGTCCGCAATGCCTGGCTACATGCTATTCGCATGGAAATCAAGAACTTAATCGACCACGATACCTTCATCCTAGGTGAACAACCCCGGAAAGATGAACTCATCATCCCTGTCAAACTTGTCTTGAAAGCAAAACAAACTGCAACTGGTAAACTTGAAAAACTTAAAGCTCGCCTTGTCGCCCGTGGCGACTTGAAAACGACGATTGAAGAAAACTAAAGCTGCTTACCAGCAATTTCTCCAACAACAAAAACAAGACAATGCTGAAAACAATCCTGAATCCAGCAAGACAACTAACACCATCCCAATTGAGGTACCTCAACCTTTTGAGGACACATGGTCACCCTGTGCATCTTCAAGAGGGGTCAAGTTACTTCTCTCAACAATCTGTGCATCCCACCGCACTCTCAAAAGTGCCGACTTCATTGGCGCATATCTACAAGCCAAAGTCATCGGTCGCCACTTTGTCAGACTTCCACTTGAGTATGCATATTACTTCCCTGAATATGCTAAATACTTTGGAACTCCAGCCCTTTTGAACAAGGGAATCTATGGACTTGTTTACTCTGGAAAATATTGGAACATTGAATTCTCTGAATGGCTTTACTCCAAAGGATTCATCCAATCCCAGTCTGAACCCTCCTATTTTGTCTTTTACAACAAACACAACCAATGGTTACGCCTTCTTCTTTGTCGACGACATGCTCTACGCTGGCAGCAATGACGCCATCGAAAAAGAATTCGAAGAATCTGTCCGCAATCGCTTTGACGTCAAGTTCCTTGGACCTGCTCAATGGTTCTTGCAAATGCGCATCCATCAACACAAAGACAAAACCTACACCTCGACCAACATCGCTACGTTCTCAACACTTTGCAACGTTACGATCCCAACTCCGAGTTCCCTGAACGTGAAACACCATTCCCACCGGATTACCTTCAGTAAAGACAATCGACCTGTCACCGATCATGACAAACAAGTTGTCGAACAACACGAAACGCCTCCCATTCCGCTCCGCTGTATGTACGCTACTCTATCTTGCCTACAACACCCGTGCTGATATCCTCTTCGCAGTCTGCAAACTTGCAAAGCCTGCGTCTGCCCTGGCGAACTCGACTTCCGTGCTCTTATCTGGCTGATTGGCTACCTACGCCGTCGCCCATATTATGCCATCAAGTTCTACCCGGATGCCACGACCAACCCTGTTTACGACATATGTCGTCAACACCGCATTCCCCATTCCGACTTAACCGTATTTTCCGACGCCAGCTGGCAAGATTGCCCTGACACTGGCCGCTCTACTGTCGGTTATATGATCTTTCACAACGGTGCTCTCATCGAAGCCAACTCTACGATGCCAACACCAATTGCTATGTCAACGTCCGAGGCCGAATACATGGCCGCATGCTCTGCATCCATGGCCACAGCTCACATTCGGATGCTACTCTACGACATGACATATCTCGGAACCAAACATTGGCGCGAATCTATGCAGCGTCTTCCAACCATCCCATCGATTCTCATGATCGACAACGAAGCCACTGTGCAGATCGCCAAGAACGGCAAATTAACCCGCAAGACTCGTCACATCGAACGACGTTTCCACTATGTCCGTCAAGGTCAACAAGACGGTATACATCAACTACATTGGATACCTTGCGATTCTCAACTTGCCGACATCCTCACAAAAACACAAGTCTCTTCCAAAATTGATCAACACATTGACAAAGTCTTCTGTACACTCCTGATCACATGCTACAATCTACAAGTGAATCTACAGAGATTTGATTCAAGAGGGTGTTAAACATTCCGTATCGCCCTACATATTTTTACATTATCCCTATCCCTAATTACTGACGCCCGAGTGCACAGTAAAACATTACATCGTGCTCCAGTAACCAGTGCGACACTGCACGACTGGAATCAAAACGTCGATTCAAACATGTTCATCTCATCCCATGAGATTGAACAATCGATTTCAAACGAGGCTCAACGCCTCGTATACCAAAAACAACGCCGCGGCACGAAACGACGTCTTCCGGAAACGAGGAGTGTTCCTCATTGTTCCAAGGAACACTCCCCTTTCATCAGACCTCTCATTTCGGTCGCCCTCTCCTTTTTCCCACAATTGTCAATTTTGTACATTTTAGTGTCACTCACCTTTTTACTTACACTGCATATTTTTCTCACGATGATGATGATTGACCATGACGAGTTTTTACCCGCCGTCGTCATGACATCATATACACCGTGCTGTACAAATATTAGTAGACAGTACGACGGTACTCACTACAACGACAATACAGCACAACACGGCGACAGTACAACAGTACTCCTCGCACATCACTTCCTCTGCCCGTCGATAGTACGCGCACGTCTGAGTTTAACGTTACTGTACATAACGATAAACTAATAGACAGTGCCCACTATACGACACGCGATATTTCTACTAGTCAGTCTCTCGCACATTCATGTAGCGATAGAACGACAGATAGTACACATATCGTTATCTGTAGCGGTAGACAGCACTGCGTAGCTGTACCGTTTATAGATGAACTGAGCAGTAGTCAGTGTCGTACTAGACACTTACCTACTGGGGGCGTACCTCGTAACGGTTACGTCCTGGTTCTTAACCCGAACCTTATGCCGACCTGCGCGTCG
>JAKSYS010000436.1:0-52698 GCA_022925895.1 Fragilaria crotonensis
CTGTGAGACCCTCTCTAGTACGGCAGCTTCACATACGTTGGCTCGCTTGGGAGTCGAGTTAGTGCGAGACCGTCAGAAACAGAAGAGGAGAACACGACAGCACAATGAACGGAAGAGCGGCGATATCCGACGAGGTACGCAGTGGCGAGGGTGTCGGTGATAGTGATGTCGTGAGTTATAGATGGGGACGAAGCAACAACTGTACCTCTTCACCCTTACGATCGTAGACCGGCAAGAATGCAGTGGAGGTAATAGTTTTAGGCTAAGTTAGTTGTGAGCCGATGGAGTACATCGGCCTTAAGCTAAACTAGTCGGAGTTGCACATGCGTCATGCATGTCAACGACTGTAGATAGTAGACTGTGCGCGATTAGACGATTGCACAGTAGCAAGAATGAAATATGCACTGACACACTCCCCATTGTAAGCCATAGCATGCAATGAGCAACAGAAGTGTATCTTGAAGGATAAGAACTTCAGGGGCCGGGGTATCCACGGGGCACCATAGTGACCCATGAGGCGGCGAACATGACGATGATGAAGCGTGGCCCAAGCGATTTCGTCAGGAATCCGCGGAGTTGACGACACCAGGAATGTGAGAAAGAACAATCTCATTCGCTGCCTTCCATTCTTGGAGGGCAAAATGCTGGATGTCGATATGACGAGCGCGCGGCGTGGGACGACTCGCATTAACCATCAAGATGGCGGCAGCGTTGTCTTCGAACAACGTAGTTGGGCCGAGTTGTGCGTACCCAAGTTCTGAAAGGATCGATCGGAGGTACTTGGCAATCTTGGCGGCATGGACAGCTGCAAGGAACTCTGCTTCGGTGGAGCTTGTGGAAACGGTCGATTGAATCTTTGACTTGTAAGCCAGAGGGCCACCGCAGAACATGAAGACGAGCCCGGTAATAGAACGACGCGTGACAAGGTCCGTTGCATGGGCTGCGTCGACGTAACCAGCAAGTTCGGTCGAGGATTGAACTTGCGGGAAATCAGGGAGGGACGAGTCCGGAATGAGAATCTTGAAGTCGCCAGGCGGAAGTGATGAGAGAAGCACGTTTCTCCAATAGAACAAACCCCAATTTTTCGTCATTCGTAGGTACCGTGCGACACGACGTAATGCGTCGTAGTGCACCTTTGCCGGGTGATCGGAGAAACGGGCAAGTGTCGTGACCGCGTATCCGATGTCCGGTCGAGCAACCACATAGGCGTAAATCAACGCTCCCAAGACACTTCGATACGAAAACCCAGCAGCCGTTTCAAGATCATAATATTCTGCGGTTCCGTCACGAGGTGCATTAGCGTAGTCGTCAAACATTTGTTGTGTTGTCGATGCGGCAAGTGGCTCGATGGGTTTCTCGTCCGTCTCTCGTGATCCGGATGACGACCAACCATAGTGCGCCAGCAATTTATCAATGTATGTTTCACACGTGATCTTGATGTATCGGTCGCGTTGGTCGACGTCGACACCATTGAACGAATTCAGGATACCTTCGTCGCGGAGATCGATGCCGTCTTCGGCGCAAATGACACGAACAAGGTCTTTGATGGCGTCAACGTTCACACATCCGATGGCCATATCGTCAACTTGGCGACATATAAGCATTCGGTGTCCCTTGTAAGTTCCTTTGATAGAGACTGCGCTCGTGGGTGGTCGAAGTGAAACCGTGACGAGCGATGACAGAGTTCACGAACTTTTCCCAAAGCGCTCCGGATTCTGGATGGCCTTGGAGAGCATGTTGAACAGGGAGCACCATTTCTCGAGAGACGACCGTACCGTGACGAGCGAGATACCAGTCGGCGTATTGATCATCGATGACCACGAACGTGGGCTGATTTGGTGGCGGCGAGTTCGCATACGCGTTCGTCGCGTCCACTTTCAGACTGACATAACCCTCATGAGCACACAGAGCAAAGAAAAGGCGCATACAAGGTTGTTCGATGCAGCTAGAATAGGTGTTAGCCAACTTGAGCTGTGGAGCTGCGCGAGGGGGATCCATCGCAGCAGTTTCTTGCTTTCCGAGAACCGTCGCCTTTGATGGCGTAGTTCCAATGTTGCCGGAGCACAATAGCATCTCTGGGAGCAGGAACAGGGGCGCCATACATTTCTTGTTTGGCCATCGAATCAAGCTGCTTGAATTCGGCGTCTTGCCATTCTTTCCAGTTTGGGAGGCGTCGGAGCTTACGTCGAGTGAAGCTCCCGAGGCTTTGTTCTTCCGGAGTCCCATGCGTCGTTGTATTCAGGGAAGCGAAGGAGCAACTGAACATG
The DNA here is from genome assembly GCA_022925895.1 of Fragilaria crotonensis. Lineage (NCBI taxonomy): Eukaryota > Bacillariophyta > Fragilariophyceae > Fragilariales > Fragilariaceae > Fragilaria > Fragilaria crotonensis. The sequence goes on from JAKSYS010000436.1 coordinate 2,268, forward strand.
GTCATCATCGATGGTGCTGTCTTCGTTGCATGCGATACCGCCGTCAGGCAGGTTCGGTTGCGGGGAGGAGGACCGGATGGCAGAGACTGTACGCAATTGTTCCACAGATAGATGAATCGGCTGGTCAAGATGCCGATCGACAACTGGGATATATCGGTCCGGTGCGAAAACAATCTTGAACGTTTGCTCGTCCGATGCGGCCACAACACGAAGTGCGTCCAAGATAGATGCCGCAGTGAACACGGCGACGTCATTAATGGATACAACGAAGGCGCCGATGTATTTACGGCGAACATTTCGGATCCGCGAGGCCGTGGTATTTGCAACAACACCGGAAACATACCCTCGTCTCCGAATGTGACACTCCATGATTTCGAAACCGAGGCAGGGATGCTCACAGGTGATGGACGGGGACAGTTCGTCAAGGCGTTCGAATGGGTCATCAGAGACTTCCAGGTTGAAGGCTGGGAGATCCAGACGGTCCGGACCGACGACGCCGTCATCGGCAAGGTTCCGGAGGAGCTTCACATTAGGAGGCGGTTCATCTAGATCGTTCATGCCCTCGTCGAAACGCGCATGGGTGGCGGTTTTGACGGTCGAGCTGCCAAGGTCGAAGTAATACATGACCTTCAGGGAGCGCGAGTACCCGAGAAAAATACCGAGGCGGGAGTTCGGAACGACGCGACCGTATCGAGCAGTCGTTGGACGAACGTGGATCCGACATCCAAAGGTCCGTAGCTTTGCCAGATTTGGGAGAGGGGCACCACACATCTCGTATGGGCTTGTAGGTCGATCGCCGTGGGGGACGAAGTTATACAAGCGAATGTAGTGGTAGAATGCATACGGCCAGAAGTTGGGCTGGAGATTCGCACCGGAAAGCATGGTGCGAAGAGCATCGCCGATCGTCTGATGTGGACGCTCTCCAGGTCCATTCTGATGCGACGAATCCGGACCGGTCAGTTCCACGGCATATCCAAAGTTTGCGAAGGTGCGATGGATGTCGCGGCACTTTCCGAGCTCACCACCTCCATCCATGCGAACATACTTGTCGGGACATTGCGGGGGGAGTTGCTTGCAAGCCAGCTGTTGATCCAATCGATGGGAGGTGCTTTCGTTGCGAAGGCGCGACCGAAGATTCGACCACTGAAGTGATCAGTAAGAAGGACATAACAAGTCTCTCCGTTGAGGCCGACGAGGGTGTTGTGTCGAACTGAGTCCCGGCTCTTCTGGACCATGAAGCCAAAATCGATCGACAATCCTTGGTTACACGTTGTCGCTCTCATTGTGGTTTCGATTCCTTTTGGTGCTTTGCGGAGTTTGGCAGCAAGACAGATGGGACATCCTTCAAGTTCGGTTGGAATCTGGAATTGCGGCATCCCTTTTACAAAACGATGCATCTCCGACAGACGACGAAAATTGATGTGCCCAAGCCGTTGGTGCCACAACATTCGCAGAGCCGTACGACTCAGGGAGCGCACGGCATATGCATCCGTGCATAAAGGCGAAGAGAGTTCCGGGAAAATGAACGTCACCGTCCAGGATCGTTGGACGTTGAGCGAGGAGATCTTCTGAGCGATGGCCTTCGTGGCTTAAGCGGTCTGTGTCGATATTGACGGGGACAATGAAATCGAGACCCGCCGGAGCCATTCCTTGTCCAAAAACGTAAGGTCTTGCGTTGCCGTCGGGTGAAGCGGGCAGCACATTAGAATTCGGGGCAGGTGGAGAATGACAGGCATCGCAGGTCATACCATCGATGGGATCAAGAATTGTTGCTGCGGTGACTGGTGCATGTTCGGTGCACAGTTTCCGAACGACTTGGTCCGATGGTAGCGGCGCTAAATGGGCCTCAGCTGTCGGGGCAATCAAGGCCTCAGTGAACGTCAAGCCGCCGCGGCTTGCCGTCGGTTGCAAGATGATGTGTATATCTTGCGAGCGACGAAGGCGGTGCGGAAAGTGAATGTGTCCGATGTTTTCAGAGAAGCTTGACATGTGGTAGCCATCGGTACCGAGCTGCTTTGAAATAGCTGCATGGGAAATGATGATGCCTGGAATTGTGGGAGTGTAATATGTCCGAATGAATACGGACGATGGGCCTCCGCATTTCCACGATTATCAACCGGCACGCACAGGAAGCCGACACCGATAGGTTGATGCGCATGGTGACCGGCGTCAAAGAGGCGGACGTTGGTGCGACTGAGAGGGCGGTAGGCAAAGAGAAGCTTGCGATCGTTGGCAGTGCATGCCATCGATCCGTTGTCGGCATGCGCGAACGAGTTGACGTTCGCGATCATACGTTTCAGCCAGTCGACGAAGTAGGATAGGTTCGGGAAGAACGTCGTCGATGTGAATTGTCTCTGACGCTGGAAGTGCAGGATTTGCATCAGCGACAGGGATGGTGATGGAGTTGGTGCTGGGGACGTCGAAACATGCCTCAAAGTCGACTTCTTCAGCAGCGGTGACGCGGAGGGAATTTTGTTGGAAGCCAACTAATTCGTCTTCATCCTCGTCGTCGTCCTTGTCTTCGGTGGCAGGGACCTCAACGCCGGCCGGCTCATGTTCCAAGATGCGACGCATGGTCCGGTTGGTGGGAGGCGGTGGGCGACCACGGGTATTGGCCGAGTTCAGGCGGCTGCGAAACTGCTTGTGCGAGTTCGCGATCTGCGCCTTGAGCTGAGGATTGCGTTGTGCCAACCCTTCGGCGACAATGTAGTCAACGAAGCGATTGCAGTCCTCCAATTTATGACCTGGCAAATGGCAACCAAGACAAACAGAAGATGCATCTTGGTTCTGGGAAATGGCGCGAACCATCAGGTTGATCTCCTCGTCGTCGAGGGTCGCTTCGGACATGGACGACGAGAAGTCAGGCGACGCGGTTTCAATGCGTCGGATGATGGACGTCGGCGTCCTTCCGTTGACGACTGCTGCGAGGACGGTGGGTCGCGGCCGATTTCGGATGCATACTCGACGAACGTCGTTGCGAGTTGCGCCAACGAGAGTTTGAACGGAAGCGCACCATCGTGTCCAGTGCGCTTATCGCGTTCGACTAAACGTCGGATCTCGGACGCCATTCGGACGTCAGATTGCGGACCGAAAGGTCGAGAGCCTCTGATTCGGTGTACGTGCGAGTGGCTTGACGCTCGCGCACCATGAAGTCTTGAAGCCGACGGATGTACAAACTGAATGGTTCGGTACGACGCTGGCGAGGATTTCGCTAGCAGTTGAGAACACTGAATGGAGAAGGGGATGATGTAGGCGGAACAATGAATACACCACGTGATATCCTGCTTGGGGAGGGCAGCCTTCAACGGCGCTCTGTTCTCGTGAACCATTCGGGAAGGTTGATTCTTGAGTGAGGGCGGTGTAGATTAACCCCGACATGAATGAGTCCTTCTCGCGGACGGACGCAGGAAGCCAAAGCCACCATTTTCCATGAATCGAATCCTCTTGTGCCGATTCATATGGTGGGCACCACACTCCCATTGAAGGCAAGTGGAGCAAAATAATTTGTACCAATGAACGAATGAATCGTTTTTGGACGAATCGAATTTTGGAATGCTCGCTTTTCGGAAGTCTTTGAACTTTACCTCGCCACACATGAATTGGCACATGTAATCTTCAAAAGATTCGGCACCGAAGGTCACTTCGGCTGAAAAAGGGTGCATGCGAGTAGGCGTACGGGTCAACGTTCCCGTACGATTTGTCGCTGCGGAATTGAATAACGGGCGAGGCGGGACCGCGTCGGGTGGACTCTGAAAGCGATCAGCGGCCATTGGTGGCCCGTGGCCACCGGTGGGTCGGGTATCGACCGGTTGTCCTCGAAAGGTCGGGACGGTGATGACAGGATCGTCGCTAGTATCGACGTTGACACTTGGCGGGGGATGATCTTCTTCCGTGGTAGCGGGAACAGGTGGCGTGTCGACATGTACGGATGTGTCGATTACCGATGGCGGCCCTCCTCGTCGGGAGTGCCGGAACGGCTCTCGTGTACGCTATCGGAAGCAACCGAGGATCCTGGTGGTTTCGGAATGTCGATCGCAGACATAAGAAAACGGATCAGGACAGGGACATGGACGAGGTCCGAAGGACGAGCGATCTTTGAGGCGCTGGTTGATCAAGCGCTGCAATGCAGGCTTTCGCAACGAGATGATGTGATTGCGATCACGGGCGTGATACATGCCGAAACCAGAGTCCGTCAGCAAGGTATCAAATCCTCCGAGAGCCAGGTGGTATCTTGGAGTTGTTGGAGGACCGAATCGCGGATCACGTCGTGGTAGTTGTCAAGAAGTGTCTTCGTAAGGACGTTGAAGACTTCTGTGAGTGGGATTTCCGCCATTGGGCAGTCCACAATGTCGATGGTGACAACGAGACAGTCATCATCGTGCCGGAGCTCCCCTGCGTCTGACATGTTAATATCAGGTCTTCAGAAATATGCGGTCCTGGATGGATGATTCCGAATCGGAGTGGTAACGTGGTTCTTGGTATCGTACGACACAAAGAACACGAGAGAACGCAGACTTATTCGGGTGGCGCAGAATTCAATCGTATACGTTTGGGCTCATAACCTGTGAGACCCTCTCTAGTACGGCAGCTTCACATACGTTGGCTCGCTTGGGAGTCGAGTTAGTGCGAGACCGTCAGAAACAGAAGAGGAGAACACGACAGCACAATGAACGGAAGAGCGGCGATATCCGACGAGGTACGCAGTGCGGGGTGTCGGTGATAGTGATGTCGTGAGTTATAGATGGGGACGAAGCAACAACTGTACCTCTTCACCCTTACGATCGTAGACCGGCAAGAATGCAGTGGAGGTAATAGTTTTAGGCTAAGTTAAAGTTGTGAGCCGATGGAGTACATCGGCCTTAAGCTAAACTAGTCGGAGTTGCACATGCGTCATGCATGTCAACGACTGTAGATAGTAGACTGTGCGCGATTAGACGATTGCACAGTAGCAAGAATGAAATATGCACTGACAAATGCCTTTCACCTAACCAAGCATGACGGCACGGTGCGTGTTTTCAAGCAATCCCCGAAGGGGCTGTATTACATCGATACCAAGGAGCAGGACCATGAAGACACAGGACACTATGACGTGAACCTGATCAATACGGTAGAGGATAACCGTACTAAGTACTCCGAACGCGACTACTCGAAGGCGGTACTGGCCCGAAAGGTACAAAAAATTATTGGAAGACCAAGCACTAAGACATTCCTGGGCATTGTGGAAAGAACCTGTTCCAAAATTGTCCTGTCAAGCGTGAGGACATTATTGCAGCGGAGCGTATATTTGGCCCAGAGGTCGGATCGCTCATGGGCAAAACAGTCCGAAAGACGCCAAAAGCAGTGCAGGCTACATACACCAATATACCAGCTACCATAATGTCTCGGTACCGAAGGTAACTCTGGCCGGTGATATCATGTTCGTAAACAAGCTTCCATTTTCGTTACGATTTAGGAATATCCGGTTTTCAACATCTGAGTTTCTAACCAACCGAAAATCCGACACAATCTTTAAGGCCATCACACATGTGCACCAGACGTATGCAAAACGTGGGTTTCACATTGAGGTGATATTGATGGACGGCGAATTCGACAAGGACGGTCTCGTCGGTGACGTTGCGGAGCTGGGAATCAGCATTAATTGTGTGGCCGCCGAGGAACATGTGCCTGAAATAGAGCGCCACATCCGGACCATCAAAGAAAGATCCAGGAGTGTGGTCGGCATGCTGCCGTTCAAACAGTTGCCCGCAAGGATCGTCATCGAGCTCATACACTACGTCGTGTTCTGGCTCAACAGTTTCCCTGTCCAAAGAGGCATTTCCGATGTGTTGAGCCCTCGAGCTCTCGTGGTGGGGTCGACGATTGACTACGCCACTCATTGCAAGATCGAGTTCGGCGCCTACGTCCAGACCCATGAACCCCACGATAACTCTATGCTACCGCGTACGACGGGTGCCATTGCGCTCCGCCCAACGGGTAACGCACAAGGGGACACTATTTCTACAGCCTTACAACTGGAAGCGCTTGCACCGCACACAATGGACGGAGCTCCCAATCCCGCAGACGTTATTGATCGAGTGCACAAACTATCGCGTCGCGATCTCGAATTAACTCCCTGAGTTTTCCGATCGGGCAGGAGTGCTAATCCCCGATGATGACGACGATGCGAATGATGATGACGATGATGATGATGATAATTTCGATCCGAACGACGACCCAGCTAATGACGACGACGATGATGATGACTGGATCGACGGTCAGATCGCAGGAGTGGATGGAGATTGTTGAGATTGTTGAAGAGAACGTTGGAGAAGTGGGACACCGGTGTCGATAGAGGCGAAGCGAAACGGATGTCGCGAAGAAGAGGCTGGAAGCAACCGAAGAAGAAGCAAACGAAGACGCGAGACGAACGAAGCTAACGAAGAAACAAACGAAGACGCGAACGAAGAAGCGAACGAAGTCGCGAGAGACGACGAAGCTAACGAAGAAGCAAACGAAGAAGCGAACGAAGTAGCGAACGAAGTAGCGAACGAAGTCGCGAGAGACGCGAACGAGGACGCGAACGAAGTCGCGAGAGAGGGCGAGATCGCTCCAGTCGCGCCAACAATACAAGTCGAGGCTGCGCGACCTGCAATGCAAGTTGACGAACTCATGGACGTGCGATACGGAAGAAGACTGGGGAAATATAATCTTCGGGCCCGCAAGCCGCGGGATTATGGCCACCTACACGCTACGCTCGAGTCCATCGCCATGACACAGCACAGCGTCCGAAAACTCCGAATTTTTGGCGAGGCCGGCGTTGACGCCGTGCTTAAAGAACTAACGCAACTGTATGACCGTGAGGTCATAAGGCCAAGGGGCAAGGACAGATGACCGATGAAGAGCGCGAGGCGGCACTACAATACCTGATGTTTTGAAGCAGAAACGAGATGGCACGGTAAAGGAAGAGGCTGTGCGGACGGCAGAAAACAGCGACCATACACAACCAAGGAAGAGGCGAGTTCACCAACAGTCGCAACTGAGTCCGTCATGCTATCGTGCACAATCGACGCCAAAGAAGAAAGAGATGTGGGGGTGGTTGACCTCCCAGCTGCATTCATGCAGGTCGGGATGAAAGGTGAAAGAACAGTCCACATGAAATTGGAAGGGAAGATGGCAGAGCTCATGGTCCGAATTGATCCCAAAATGTATCGGAAGTACATTCAGATGGAAAACGGCGAATGGTACTCTATGTGGAACTGGAGAAGGCGCTGTACGGCACGCTGACTGGCGCATTTCTGTTTTGGAAAAAGCTAAGCAAGCAACTAATCAAATGGGGATTTGTTCTGAACCCATATGACAGCTGTGTCGCCAACAAAATTGTCAATGGTAAACAGTGTACCATTTTGTGGCATGTGGATGACCTTAAAATCTCCCATGTTGACCCGAAGGTCGTTGATGACGTGATCGAGCTGCTGAAGTCTGAATTTGGAAGGAGGCCCCGCTCACGATCTCAAGAGGAAAGGTGCACGAATACCTTGGAATGACGATCGACTTCAGCGTGAAGGGCAAGGTTAAGTTCACGATGATCGACTACATCGAGAACATGATAACGGAATTGCCGGCCGACATGTCAGGAACAGTCAGGTCACCGGCATCATCGCATCTATTCGATGTGAATGATGATGCAGAAAAGCTGAACACCGAGTTGTCCGATTTTTTCCATCACAACGTGGCAAGCTTCTGTTTCTATGCAAGCGCGCACGGCCGGACATACAGACAGCAGTGGCATTTCTGTACTCGCGTAAAGAACCGGACGTCGACGACTACAAAAATTGGGCAGGACTATGATGTACCTGCGAGGCACGGTTAAATGCCCTTGACTTTGGAGGCTGACGATGTAACATCGTTAAGTGGTGGGTTGACGCTTCGTTTGCGGTGCACCCTGATATGCGAAGTCATACAGGTGGCGTGATGATGCTGGCAAGGGGCAATCTACGGCACTTCCACTCGCCAAAAGATTAATACGAAAAGTTCAACTGAGGCCGAACTGGTTGGGGTAAACGACATTCTTCCACAAGCCTTATGGACCCGATATTTCTTGGAGGCCCAGGGATACGCAGTTAACGAATCCATTGTCTATCAGGACAATAAAAGTACGATCCTACTGGCCGAAAACGGGAAGGCGTCAAGTGGAAAGCGAACTCGACATATCAACATCCGTTATTTCTTTATCAAGGATCAGTGGCCTCTGGAGAGGTCAAAATTGAGCATTGTCCTACCAACGAAATGGTTGGTGACTTCTTTACGAAACCTTTGCAAGGGATGCAATTTATGAAGTTCCGTGACGAGATCATGAACGTCAATCCTACGACCTACGATGATGGATCGCAGGATTGCAGGAGTGTGTTGAATAATATTACTGTCGGAATGACCGGACATAGTGAGAGGACGAACGGAGACGAAACGGATACCGGATGGAGAACCGTGGAGTCTAAACAAGACATTAAGGAGAAACGGAAGCTGTCACGATTGAGTGCCGGCAAGACTGAGAACGTATCACGTGTGAACGAAAAGGTCAATTGTAAACGGACCAGCTTGGGAAACGAGTGATAGTCTCATTCTAATTTAATTTTCCGATTTACAAGCGATTTAATCTCCCAGTGTTGACTGCAGTACTGTATCGTTGTCTGATTGGCACGTAGGTACTGTGTGTTGATATTGTGGTTTCAACAGGGACCTCATGATAAAGACGCCCGAAGTAGGGATAGTGATCCCAGTCCATCGTCTTCTGAAGCTTCACCAGGCCTTTTTGAAGGTGACATTGTTCCCGACTATGAGACCATCATCCAGGCGTACGGACCATCAGTCGCGCAAGAGCTCGAAGACAAAGGACTCCTCGTTGAAAACAGATCGACGCTTTGACAAGCCGACGTCAACAGGCGCTGGAATACCAGGGTCAATGGAGTTGTGCAAGTCCCATACGCATTTTCCGGTCAACATAATGCTAACGCGGTTGCGGTGATAGAGAGTGCCCTTAAAAAGATCTTGGTGATCGGAGCAAAGTGATCAAGTTCGTTCGTCGTACTTCAGAGGTCGACTATATCATGGTTTTTGACGGGGACGGTTGTTGGTCCTTCGTAGGAAAGCAAGGCGGTCGCCAAGATGTGACTTTACAACTAATGGTTGCGTGTCTCGCGCAACCGTCCGACATGAGTTTCTTCATGCACTTGGCTTCTATCACGAACAAAGTCGCCCTGATCGAGATAACTTTGTCAAGATCAACTATGAAAATGTGAAGCCAGGCTTTGCTTTCGCGTTTGACAAGCGACTTCACTCTGATAGTCTTGGAAGTCCATACGACTATGGCTCAGTGATGCATTACGATAAAACTACTTATTCGGCGAATGGAAAAGACACGATCACAGCCCCGCAAGCCATTGGACAGCGAACCGCAGCTGACGCGGAAGACATACGCCAGGTGGTTTTGTTGTACCAGTGTGTCAGTGGAGCTCGGTCGCTCAGCCAATACCTTGCTCAACCCTGCAGCCAGGATTGTCAATGCCGGGAAGGAGTTTCAGGATGTAATGGTAACAACAATGCTTGCCAAGCAAATTTGGTTTGCAATGCTAGTAACCAGTGCGCGAAATCTGGAGGCGGTACTGGGACGAGTATCAGGACTTTTCGTTCGTTTCATGGCACCTACCTTTCAGCGTGGACAGATCGAACTGTCAGATTGGTGAAGAAGATGGACAGCTGGGAGAGGCTTTCCATGCAGTCCGCTGGTAATGGGAAGGTTTACCGCCGCTCAGTCCACCGAACGTATCTGTCTGCTTGGCCTGATCGTGTCGAGCTTGCGATTCATGCCAAGGCGTGGGAGCAATGGACTCCGGTTCAGAACAGCGACGGAAGCGTTTCTTTTTTGTCCTTTCATGGAACGTACCTCTCTGCTTGGACTGACGGTTCAGTGAGGTTGATGCCCAATAATAAGAGTTGGGAGCACTGGTTCTAGTCGAGTATGTACTTAATGTATCGTAGTAATTCTATGTTTTCTGAATACTGCGGTAGATCATAATTCGATATTCGTTATCATTTGATAGATGAGTAGCGAAACCACTTACAAGGAGCTTACACAAATTGGCGAAGTCGTCCCGATTGCCCCATCGTCGTCGTTTTCACGCCCACGAAGAGAGGATGCAGTAGTAAGGTATTGCAGTGTCGATTCCGAGATTCAAGATACAAAAAGTCAAACCAGGGAGGGTATTCAGGTTCGAATCACTGTCATAAAGTAAGGAGCAAGGTAAGGGATTACTATTTGATTATGAAAGTAGGCTCAACTGGTCTGGTATCGTCGCCTGCCAAGCTCAATGGGCAGAATTTTGAGCAGTTCTGCACGCCATTTGTAACTCCAACGCCAACTGAGTTGTAAGCTGCGCACTCTAGCGGGAACCTAATAATGCACTCCAAAAACGGCTTGATGAGTATTGTAGTGTAATTGGCAAACCAAAATCACATAAAAACCTTAATTGACGCCTGCGGAAGCTTTACATCGGACAACCAACCCATCGCTGCTGACACAACGGCGCTCAACACAATCGATCTCCTTTTCCCGTTGCGTATGGCCTCTCAAAAGGCCAAGGTATGCATCAGGATTGGCCTCCCAGCACACGATAGTTGTAAATCTGACGTGTAAGATGTCACCTTGCGCCTGGCGAAGTAGATTACAATTAACTTAATGCATTTGATTAATCGATAAAAAGGACAACTCCTTGCGAGAGCAGTTATCGAGCTGAGCGGTAGCGGAGCAGACGACCAGAGCGTTGTCGTTTGCTTTCAAAACGCCGAGCCATTTCCGCTCCACCCCAAAAAGGTGCGGCGCAGCTCCGGAATGGATACTGACAGAGATATTGCAACAAGCACCGAATGAGGTCGCTAGCCGTTGGAGAATTACCGACTGGACTGCCAAAACAAGATAAGCCAACCGCTAAAAAAATGGAGAGCCAACAGGAGTTCCGACAGGAGAGCCAACTGGAGCTTCAACCGGAGAACCAACTGGAAATGCAGCTGGAGCTCCAACCGGAGAACCAATGGGAGATCCAACAGGAGCAACAGGAGCAACGGGTGCAACAGGAGCAACAGGTGCAACAGGAACAACGGGTGAAACAGGTGCAACAGGAGAAACGACAGGCATAGCGCATTGGTCATTAGCATTGCAAACCAAATCGGCTTGGCAAGCATTGTTGTTCCCGTTACATCCTGAAGCACCTTCCCAGCATTGACAATCCTGGCTGCAGGGTTGAGCAAGGTATTGGCTGAGCGACCGAGCTCCACTGACACACTGGTACAACAAAACCACCTGGCGTATGTCTTCCGCGTCAGCTGCGGTTCGCTGTCCAATGGCTTGCGGGGCTGTGATCGTGTCTTTTCCATTCGCCGAATAAGCAGTTTTATCGTAATGCATCACTGAGCCATAGTCGTATGGACTTCCAAGACTATCAGAGTGAAGTCGCTTGTCGAACGCGAAAGCAAAGCCTGGCTTCACATTTTCATAGTTGATCTTGACAAAGTTATCTCGATCAGGGCGACTTTGTTCGTGATAGCCAAGTGCATGAAGAAACTCATGTTGGACGGTTGCGCGAGACACGCAACCATCAGATTGTAAAGTCACATCTTGGCGACCGCCTTGCTTTCCTACGAAGGACCAACAACCGTCCCCGTCAATAACCATGATATAGTCGACCTCTGAAGTACGACGAACGAACTTGATCACTTTGCTCCGATCACCAAGATCTTTAAGGGCACTCTCTATCACCGCAACCGCGTTAGCATTATGTTGACCTGAAAATGCGTATGGGACTTGCACAACTCCGTTCACTCTGGTAGTCCAGCGCCCGTTGACATCAGCTTGTCTATGCGTTGAGTTGCCTTTTACGATAAGTCCCTTGTCCTCGAGTTCTTGAGCGACTGTTGGTCCGTACGCCTGGATGATGGACTCATAGTCGGGAACAATGTCGCCTTCGAAGAGGCCTACTGTAGCGTTGGTGGACAATGGGACAGGAATTGAAGCACTTTTTCCGGAATCACCATGATGGCTCCTCATTCCTTTGCCTACACCTGCCACGCGTGGGTGTGCAGCTGCTGTGCCGTTCACTTTCCTGCCCCGAAGGCCACCATCAGGCTGGTACTGTTTCATAAAGAAAGAAGGTAACCAATGGTGAGAGAAAAGCAATGAATGCGCACCTTTACGATCAAATCATTCGTTTTGATCAAGACGAGACTTGCTCTCTAAGCTCGCCGTGATGTGATGCTACCTGTGTCCTTAACAACTTACTTTTTTGGTAGTACTGTGAGCTGCATTACCTCCAGTTGCGGTGCAGAGAGGCAAGAATGATAGGAAGAATGCTGTGAGCGATACAACTTTCATGCTTGTTGCTTTGAGGCTTTTGCTTGTCGATATCCTTGAATTTTCAGCTCACTGATGACAAAGTCGGAAGTTGCTGTGTTGTATGAATGAATTGTGTCCAAAAGTTGCCACTTGCCCGACTGATGACTGAACGCGGATTTTGATCAAAACAGTGAACACACGATCTAAAAACGTTCCGGATGACACAAGAAAAGAACTCGGACCTCGAAACTGTGAATGAAAGCATCTACCGTAGATTCGAGTGTCCGTATCGAGACCCGGTTGTATACATAGACTGTGCGCTGTGCGTGAGTGCTTCTGAACAGTTTGCGAGTGTGTTCGTCCTATGTATAGTCTCCCATCTAAATCCAATGTACAGTTATTATTTTACTTTTGCCTGCAAAGGCTTCTGCTGAAAACCATCGTTAGCGGCGTTAAAGCCAAACAAGACATAAGGCAATACCCCTTGGTGCTGACAAGTCCTTGGGATAAGGACCGGATCGACTCACGGGGAGACGAGAACACGTAGTCGAATAATGTAGACGTCCGTGCCTGTGCACAGAAATCACCTTTGATTGAAGCCAATCGTCACTGGTTCAGAGTCGTAAAAACAATATAACAAGATGATAAATGAACCTCACGCTTGCTGGCGTGTCCACGTGGTATTTCATTTGTTGCAAATCGCCTACAAGCGATGAACCAATCCTTTCGCTGGTGAGTCAGCACATGGTGAGGCCGAGGCAATCGCCATGTGTAAGCCTGAGTCACCATTCGCAAAAGAGAATGCCTTGTATCTTGAATGTGGAACCCCCGATCAAATCAAATTTTGCTTTCAACCAATTACCTTTTTGAATGCCATCACCATCAAGTAGGAATTTGTGGTCGAAAAAGACGCTAATAGTGAGGTTGTGGCTACCCTCAATCTCAAAACGGCCTATTTGTGATGAAGGCCCTTGGCCAAGAGGACCTTCATCGAAAACTGTGATTTGTAGGCGACTGTTTTCCCACTTAGCGCCATAACTCTTCATTGCAATCACAGACATGGTCTTGATACCTTGATGGTCAGCATCTTTGATGGTTATTGTGAAAGTGGCGTTCGGCGCAATTGCGACCCAACCTGGGCGAGGCTTCCCCCTTCCCCCTGGCCATCCTTCAACGTACCAGTTTTGGAGTGAGTGCATGGACATGGCCGACATACTATTCTGGATATCCTTTGGTACTAGCCGTATTCCACCGGCCTTGTTCACAAGCCATGAGAGTGGCGAACATGGCTGTTTAGTTCTTGCGTCAGCACTTTGATTGCACATTTCTTGGTAGGCAGCAATATTTGACTTCCATTTCATCGGGAGATCGCGCAGCAGGAGGTCAGAGTAAAACCTGGAATTCGATCGACCGAAAGTGTTTGATATGAAGGTTGATGATGAAGAAGCGTCGCGTATTCTTGACAGGAATTAACAATGTTTTCGAGGAAACCGTATGCAAGTACCCAAGGCGAGGTGGAATGGAAGAGCATGCCAGGATGGGGTTCGAGTCTCCATCCCAACATTGGAAGATGCCACGCAGGATTCGTATCCATCTCCTCTTCATCATCGCTTCTGTTACTAAAGCCTTCACCTGATATCACGGTATGACGAAATGCGCGTGCGTGGCTAGCAGCCATCAAATTGTACCACTCCGAAACTTGTGACACCGTTCGGGCATACCTCATATAAAAATGAAGGTTGTCATTGCCGGGTATCCCGTGATAATCATCGTAGAGAACTACAAACGGTAAGCCGTCGCGATTGCATCGTACCTTCTTGGCACCCTGAACAAAGTCTTGCATGATACGAAGTGCATCCGCATCATCGCCATGATATCGAGAGTCAGTGTGCCCGTACGAGTGGATGATAATGTCCGGTATTGGCGCAGTAGCCACAAACAGTCGGTATTCCAGAGCCAACGCCCCACTCGAACTGCAGGTACCACCGGCTCCATGGTTCGTGACACGAACCACGTTCTGACCTCGAAACACCACGTCGTTCAGAACAGCTTCCAATCGTGCTGGCCAAGCAAAGGATGCCGATTCAGGAACCCTCTTGTTGTAGGAGCCAGATTGCCACCAATTGTGAAAATTGCTGTTGAAACCCTCCACCACGGATGAGCCAAATGTCATGATCTCCAAGGGTGGGTTGTTAGTGGGATCAGCAAGTCGCAATTCAATAATGTTCAAAAGTGTCTGCATTTGTTTTGTATCCATAGGGTGGATAATGGATCGGCGCAAAGTGGGGAGAATAAATTCATTGTGTACCTTCTGATAGTCATGTTCCATTTTGGTTTATTGACCTTGCTTCTGTTTGCGTCGAGTTCAAGAGCAGAATAGGCCCAGCGCATGACGTGATCCAGAAGATTTGGATGGATCTTGTCTTGCCAGAGGTTTTGAATGGAAGGTAACCAAGCGTGGATCAGCAGTTCCTTGTGTTGAGTAATATTGGGAGCAGTCAATAAGCTTCTGTCCTTTACACTCTTCAAGGAGACATTATTTCCGGAGTATATGTAATTGAGCACTGAGGCACATTGGCGAGTTGTTTCGATACTGTGCGGTACTTTCTCCTCCGTGTTCCGAGAACCAACTTCGCTGTTGCGATTCATCGCCAAATGCGATGTGATGGAGAACTTGCGAAGTTGATGGCTATTAATTATCATTCTGAAGGAACAGAAGAGCACCAGCAGCAAAGCCGGCCACTGCAACAGCACGAACGACCTCCTGAGGTGCCGCGCCTTTCGTGAATTGGTCATGTTCGCTACTCCAGTCTCCAATCTCCAATCTCCAGTACACTATTTCACATAAAGGTTTCAAGCTTTTACGATTATCAGACTTATCACACTTATCGCACACGTCGAGAGTTGCATGTTGAAGATGTTTGCAAAATTTGCTATTGACGAGCAGGTGAGTCTGAGATAGAGTGCGGTGCCATAGTGCTGCGTACTGCGTACAGTACAAGTCTATACCGAAGAATACGGCGTACAGTATTACGCCCTTATTCAACCGATGCGTGAACACGGCGTATGATTCACTATTATGTATTGTATATGCATCAAGCAGCTACCCATAGTAGTGCTACGTTTGTACATACCGGTACTAGTACCTTGGTATATTGAGCAAGATACAGGAATACACATGATACACGAGTACAGTACTCTGAGCTCTGAGCTCTGAGTACACGTGTTCAGTTCTTCGAGTACGACAGCACTGTAGTAACTGCCTACCAGTAGCATTGTATGAAAAACAATGGCATGTATGTATGTGTGTATCATACACCGACCCCTGGTACGCCAGTCTCCAGTATGTCGAGTCCAGAGTTCCCCTGGTACTCCAGTACACATATATAAATACAGTTAATTTTTCATACTCGAATCTTACAGACCCACTAGAGACCATTCGAGAATTAATTCGGTGTTTCGATCCAGCCGGCCTGGCGTTATATGTCCGTTTCACTCTTGAATTTTGAATTGACAGACAAGTATACTCTGCCCAGGAGTATTTAACGGTCCAGTGCATTTTTCAAGGCGCCGTAACTTGACGAATTCGCCGAAGTTAGCAACAGGCGTGCACTATGGTGTCTCTGGTATGGCAAGGAATGACATAGTGCACGCCTGTTACTAACTTCTTCTTTTTGACGAAGTTCACACTGACAGCAACAGCATCACATCGACAGGAAAACTCAAGGCATAAAATTTTGCAAGTCAAGAATACTTAAACAAAATTTATTTTTACTTATCCAACATTTTTAAATTATTGATTGTCATTGATATAGTATGAACATGAAAAAGAGGCGTTAATCTCTGAAATGGCAGGCGTGAAAATGTGACTCATAACCAAAAATCAAAACATCGGAATTAATGCCCGAATGGTCTCTAGTGCCAAGCGAGTCGCGCCACGAACTGCGACCTACGACCCCATGTGGGTTGAATTTTGCTGAGGAATCGATGGAATGTGTCTCTGAACGAAAAGATGCCAGTCATGCCAGGTCGATCCATTCCAATGAACATCAATGTCGCCTGCCGCAACGGGCATTGTTAAAAAGTCCGGCATGCCTTTTCGTTATAATCTTCATATAAATGTTAGCTCTGCAGTATGCGATTTGTGAACCAGTCGTAACCCCGAAGGGTCACACATCCAAAGGATCTGTTCGCGTAGAATTATACGGGTTCTTCTGTAGTCGTATTGTAATCTTGGTCCCTTGACCAATCAAATGACAGTCCTCTCTTCTATCCGAAATGAAATATCGATGGCATCGAAGTAATGCCTGCATTGCAGTAATCCAATAGCGACCAAAGGAATTATGACCGACGATGACCGAAAATTAGAAACGGCCCTCTAGTTTTGCACCCAGCCGAGTTAACTGTTAACCCGTGTAATGGTGGCTTCCTATAGGCTATACGAAGCCACCATTACGGGTTAACAGTTAACTCGGCTGGGTGCAAAACTAGAGCCGTTTCCAATTTTCGGTCATCCTCGGTCATAATTCCTTCGGTCGCTATTGCCCTTGCGTATATGCGAAAGTCATGGACACATTCGAATCCTTTTACTTAGAGAAGAAGCGATATGTCATTCCGTTACGGGCATCGTGGTTTATGATATTCTGTTCCGTAGAATGATACTCGAAGGAAACATCAAGATGAGGAATCAGACAAATGCCTTCGAGGGGGTTCTCATGAGCGGTGTAAGTGTATGCACATACTAATGTGTGCGTGCCCGAGCAAGGATACTGGATTCGAGACTTGAGGTTGAGGGACAAACGCGGTCCGACGACACGAAATTTGCATTTTTCGTCGATTGCTCGTCTACTCGTAGCAGATTTATAGCTCCTTGGGGAAAAAAAATCATCACCAACGCAACATTATAACAAACGCCTGTCAAAAGCACATCCTTCACAAACAAGCAAGCACATCATCCCATATTCATCAAGTCATCCACATGTCCACGTTCCTGGATTTCAATCACTCTTCACGCTCTTCCATCAGTGTTGTTCTTGTGGAGGACAACGAGAAGGAGCAAGACACGGAGAGTCGCATTGCCGACTTGAAGAATGAAATTCTTCGCATCCAAACGGAACGAAATTTAGAGCTTCTAAAGCATCGGAAGGCCATGGATGCAGAATCGCACAAACTAAAGGAAATCACCAAATTTTACCATGACCGATCCAAAGCATTCTTACGAGACGCGTCCATCCGACGATATGCACCCTTTGTCAAGTCCAACGACATTCCGACCTGTGTTCATGTTCTTCAAGCAAGTCAGTTACGGAGTCTACATCAACTGTGTGTATTGGACTATCAAAAGAGATTGGTCGATAAGCATTCCAATGACATGATTGCCGAGATGCGTCGTGCTATAGCAAAACTGGCCGATGAAAAGACATTGGTCGATGTTCAAATGTTAAATACCATGGCACGTGTGCATTATGAAGAACATGCCATGCAACAATCATACGAATCGATACTGTCGGAACAAAATACACAGCTGGAATTCTTCCATAATGTTGTTCAGGGAATTGAACTGGAACGATCCATGGATGGTGGATTTGATGAAGTGATTGGACCATTTGAACCCGATGGTTTTGCTGAACTCAAGGATGCTCCTACTTCTACAACGTCATCAGTGCCGGAAAAGACACAAAATCCGGAACAACCACAACAACCCAGACGAACACGCCACAAGAAACTAACTTTGGGGGATATGTTGCAGAAAGGGGACTCGGAAAAGAAAAGTTTGTCATCGTTCCATACCAGCATGACTGTGAGCTCCGACGAGGCTAGTGTGTCTTCCTTTTTATCTCAATCCTTCTCCAACACGTTGTGGAAGGACAAACGTAACAAGGTTGATTTGGTATAAGAAGAGCCCTTCTCGCAAGTTTTGTACAGTACACGCATTCCAGTCTATGGTATTCTCTTGTCGTTGTTGGGAGCCACATAACGCAACTATCATAATGATTTTCATTACATGTTAGGCATTCACCATTAGAATGAGTGTATAAGTCATTTTTTTAGGAGTGGGGGTGCGGGCAAGTGATAGAAGGGTGACATAGTAGGGTGACACGAGGAAAAAAAGACTGGTATGCTACTACCTTGAGCTCTACATCCCATTTGTAGATTGGATAATAGCGTCCCATGACAATGATAATGACATTTTCAGTATCATTCACATCCCTACAGAGGAACCCCGACTCTCTTTTGAAATCGATTCTTGAGTTTTCGGAGGCTCCTCTCGTCCATCCGCAACAAAACAGATTCGACCCATGCATGTCGCTTCGTCGTTGCCTTTTGATACGCCAACTTCTTCTTGAGGACCGCCACTTCCGCAGCCAAAAACGCATTGTCCATTTGAAACTGCCTCAAATCCTTCTCTTGTTCTTCCGAGAGAGTTTGACCTGCCGGTGCCAACATGGCATTTCTCAAATCATCAAAATCAGGTCCTTCGGGAAGTGCGTTGAGCAAGTCGAGTGGGTGGTCACCAACTTGCTGTTGCTGCTGGAGTCTCATTTTCAACAAATGTTCCTTCTTGATGCAGTGCTGTGCATCGCAAACAATGTGCCACGTCCATTGAGCTTCCATGCATTTGGTAGCGTAGTTAACGTTGCTCAGATAGGATTGCAAGTGCGTTTCTCGAGCAGCCTTCTTGCCGGCAGCATCGCGCAATTGTTCCTGCCACCCCAATTCGGTCGAACGTTTGAGATCCATAATTTTTTCCAACTGGTCTTCAATCGATTGTTCGAGACGATTTTGACCATCCAAGAGCTTTTGCAGTTTGATGACACGAATGTGATGTACGAGGGTTGGATTTGAAATGAGGAATCGAGGATGGCGCGACAAAAATTCATGAAAGGCAATGTCATATTCTTCGACAAAGTCCAAATCAATCTCCTTCTCCTTCAATTCCTTGAACGATGCAGAATCCATACCCATTTGAAAGGAATCATCGAATGACGTGTCCACTTCCTCTACATCATGTCCATCATCATTATCCTCGTCCTTCTCCGCATGCACCTGCCCGTCTTCTTCTTCATCATCATCGTCTTCCTCCGTTTCTTTTTCCACAACAACTTGTTTTGCAGTTCCAGGTTTCAACGTGACCTGTTGCAGAAACTTTCTCATTTGCTGTTCAATCTCTGCTTCATGTTCTGTTGAGCGTGGTTGTTGCTGCTGTTGCTGCTGTTGTTGTTGTTGACCAATGACATGGTTTTCCTGCTGTTCATCCGCTGGTTGTGTCCCACCACTATCGGTGGGAACCAAAATTGGTTGTTCTGTTGGTAGTTGATCCTGATCACTCAGTGTGGAAAGAGATGGATTGTACACACCATCGGCTGTCTCTTCTGCTGGAGTTCCTGGGCAAACGTATGTGCCACATTGAAACAAGGGTAACATCATTATGAACCAAAACAATAATAATGTGTGTATTTGGACGAGCGTTCAGCGTTGAAAACTCAGATCCTTGACTTGGAAACTTGGAAATGATAACAGATCAATGATTGGTTTAGGCCTTGTCAAACACAAGTTAGAGAGACGTGGCTAGACAGTGTTGCCTTTCAATGAGCGTATCGAGTAGTTGGTCGTGTCTTTCGTCTGGAATGGCAACACTTTCGATGCAACCCGCCCGAACCAAAAGCGCACACACATACACACACACGGAACACAAAATACAGGGCTTTTTCTTGAAGATCAAGCGACGACGACCCCTCCTATGTACGATCTAGAACACATGAAATGGATCGAATGGATGATGTCGAGTGTAGCGAACTCCGAAGTTAGTCGTCTGTATAATATATAGATATACAATAACATTTAAAAATCATTCCTCTCGAGCCTTCCCCGCATTTTTTTCGATCGAGGGGCAATGGGAAAGCCCTCGCCAAAAATGGAAAATGGCGCGAGTAATACTCTCGGAGAAATCAAGTGGGTGCCGTAAAACTCGACACGAACACCTTCCCCGCGTTTTCCCGAATTCCACGAAGGCGCCTACGCCTACCGGTAGATGTAGCATGAACATGAATCATCCAAAATACCAAAATGCATAGGTCTCGGTACGGCTGTACAGTTTTGTAGGGAGTAGACTCTTAGTTCTGAGTACACGTACACCGGTGTAGTAGAAGACGGTACTCCAGTAATCCAGTGCGAATGTTACTACGGTACTCGAATAGTACAGTACAAAGGACTACCGGTAGTTTTCTTTAGTGATGTTCCCAGAACGCGGAGTAAACTATTATCAGTTGCACAGAAATGACACTACACAATGAACACAAAACAATTCCAAGGAGTTAACATTGTGATCACTGATGACTGGGATGACAGAAAGGTTGACGGCATAAAACAAGCAGGTCACCAGCTTCGTGAGCATGAGCATTGGTACTGTAAGAGTGGGGAGGTCGTCGGTGCGTACAAATCTATTGTACCCGGATAGTACTTCAGGTGCTCAAGAGTTCACACAGAAAAGATCTACTATATCCAGCTCGTTTCATGTCAGTCACTATTTATCTGACGGACTATCCTTATGAATTCAAGAACCTCACTTCTTCAAAATTGTACTCCAATACTGTCATCCCTTCATGCCCGAGTTCCCTTTCAAACCTCCTACCACGCACCACAGAAATTCCAAAACGAATCCTCCACATCGTCTTCGTCATCTTCAATGGTATTCTCCATTACCGCCTTGCATCCCAATACCTCTGCCTCGCGCCCCCGAGCCTCCAACTCCCGTCGCAACCATTGACAATACTCAGATTGATGGTGGAGTCGCAAGTGTAGGGTGCCGCATGGAGTAAGAATACTCAACTTGTCGCCGTCACCATCAACTAACAAATGCAGTGGATAAATCTGTTTTCCTCGTCCGCGCTTGTTGCGCGATCGTTTTTGTTCCGACAAGGTTATTTCCATGTCCAGCTCCACAGTTTTCGAAGGAAGTTCCCAATCCAGGTCTTTGGATGCTGTGTGGTGCCCATGTCGGTGAACAACCTTCTGGGATTCGCCATTGATCGTAAAGAAGACACTCCATGTAGAATTCGTATCGAAGTCGGTCAGGTGCAGGACATTGATAGTCAAGACAAAAGGCCGATTATCCAACACCGGAGCGATGCGAAAGGGGGGTTCGAGAAGCGACACTTCGGTGGCATCACGCTGGGTCCAAATGGCATGATTGTCAGTCCAAGAAAATGGCCAGACCTTTGTCTCAAGTTGAACTTTGGGTTTGAGAGTGCATTCCTTCTTATAAAAGGATTCAGCACACATTTTCCTCAGCACAACCATGACAATCTTGCCTGTTTGCAACGTATCCCAGCGCAGCAAGACTCCATATTGCATAGAGAGGAAGCCCATCCGTAGCTCAATAACAGATCTTGTTTCAGTGTATGAAGTCGACTCTTCTGAAACTTTTGCCTTCCGTCTCTTCATACTCGCGCTCGCCTTTTCAGTTTGCGAACATCGTTGCTCTTCGTTGAATCCGATGCACCGAGGGCCACTTGAGTAAGCAGCTCCATCTTTTGACGCATCTTCTCCAAACAAGCGTTCTTCCCAACGGCGCAAATCTCAGATCCGACGGCGTCACCCTTGTTTTTGTCCTTTTGAAGTTTGCACTGGTCATGCATATAAAAGGGTGGATCGGGAAGCGCCCTCTGGGTGAAATGCGACATCAACGACGCGTCATCCGTCCTCTGGGTGAAATGTGAAAGCAACGATGCATCATCCGCCAGGGAGAAGGTGTCATCCAAAGAAGTAGGTGCAGGAACTGGCATGGGAAGAGGTACCACTTGTCGCTTAGGACTTCTTCTCGGGGAACGTCTAGCAAGTTTGACGGCTCGTCGTTTCCGAGGTGTGAGTCGTTATCTCTCCGATTGGAGGAAGACATGGTTCCCGACATTTCGAAGATAGCGCTGATTCCGACGATGTTGCACACAAGATGGGCTGAAAGTGGCCATGAGTTGGACCTGATGTTTCATGGCGTGCGTACGCTGGGCACGTGCATCTCTTTCTGCTGCTGCAGAAGCTGTTGTTCCTGCAACAGAGATTCTATGAAGTCATCGTGTAACTTGGCGTAATCCCATGAGGTAAGATCAGCAGCTGAAACAGGCGATTTGGAATTCTTGAGAAGGTCTTGACCACTATGAACGTTTGTTGTGTCACAACTCAACAAGTCAATCGAGTGTTCTAGTCCGATGCAAACACATTCCATCAAATTACCCAGCAATAGAGGATCACTGGGATGGCTTTGGATGTGGTGGTTATTGATGACTCGAGGCGCCATGGCTGTTGTTGTGTTGTTGTTCGCGTCCAAGAAGTGGTCGATTGGACTCGATTCCCATGTGAACGGTGAACAGCGAATTGACACAATGTGACTAAATCTGTTACTGTCGACATGCAAGTAAGTCTTGTAGGTGTGGAAAGTCCGACCACACAGTCGTGTAGAATCTACGGAGGTGACAACTATACCTTTTCACATAGAGTGGTTTCAAATCTGCCGAAACCGTTTGGAATATTCCAGTAGATGAAAAATTCTATGCGATGGCTTCCATTCCCTCCTTCCTATTATAAGATACTGTTCAAGAAAAGGAATGCAGAATGTTTGTTACCATCAAAGCCCAATCTGCATATGTGAGGCGTTAGATGGAAATTTGATGATCCCTTTACAGGACTAAAATGTGACGCGTACTAAGGTCTATATGCCTTTGAGGAAAGTTTAAACTTTTATTACTATACAATTCTGTATATCTGAAAACGACACAACATGTAATCGGGACTTACTAAAATAGAATAGACCGCACCAATTTTTATGGTGGAATCGGAGTATAGCTAACCGACGGGAGTAGACAGTGGACTGTCAAAAATGTTGGTCTCAATGTGACAAACTAACACATGTCCCGGTTCGTACAATAGTTCGCATACGTCGCTTTTCGCGCCACGACAGTGCCAACAAAAAGGCCGCGAAGGTTCACAATTGGTTGCAAGTCAGTCATGTGTACTGTCGTATCGTGGGCCTCGCGGCACACGAT
This sequence comes from Fragilaria crotonensis, assembly GCA_022925895.1. Taxonomy (NCBI): domain Eukaryota; phylum Bacillariophyta; class Fragilariophyceae; order Fragilariales; family Fragilariaceae; genus Fragilaria; species Fragilaria crotonensis. The sequence continues at coordinate 25,668 of JAKSYS010000436.1, forward strand.
TCGGAACTCGGAATGGAATCTTGACTCGTGACTTTATGTTACACATTCTCCCAGTCTGTACAGTACATGTACTCCAAGTAGTACTCTACTACTAGAGCAGATATGTGGATGTATGATATGTACTGTATGCATATGAACAGTGTATTGTGTATGTTCCGTATTTGAGAAACCTCCCTGTGTGCTCGACATCTGTTACATGTAGGTTATGCATACATGGTGAACTCGCACACTCAAGAACCTCTACTACCGTAGAGGTCATCACCACGTACCTGGTAGCACTGCAATTACTCCTATGAATTAGAGATTAGAGTAAGATAGCAGTCGTCAACGCATCGCTTGACGCAGCGTGAATTGACGCCGGTAACTAGGCGAAGACCGAGTTGTCTTGAAGTCCCGGAGTTCACGGGGACTCGTCACATGAATGGAATGCCTCAGAACTTTGGTGCTTTCTCCCCGTCGCAACAGTATTGGTGATACTACTACTGTAGCTAGCTGTCGTATATCAACAACAAAACAATCAACATGACGACACAGCTGTGGAAACGAACAGATTCCACAGCGACCGTGAATACCACCTCACGGAGAGACGTAATCCATGAGTCATGCTTTCTCGCAACTGCGGTTTCAGTGCTACGACACAACAAGCAAAAGCAAGCTCGCAAGATGGATGGCTCGGGTTGACACGCGAAACATTCATTCATCAAGCCAAAAGCCGCCCAGCGTTGACTTGGTCTGAGAAATTCCTGGTGCAATGCTATCCATGAACTATTCGTATACGCCTACTACTAGGAAGCGATGAGGGTCTGCGATGCCTATATACCACCAAGTTTGCAAACATCCATCTGGGTTTTGGAGGTGTGAGGTGATTCGCAATCTTTGCTCTCCCAAATCAATGATTGCGGAGAATACGAGGGGACCACGCCCAAAAACGCTCATGATGAGGCTGTATCGTGCGCAGATCGTTTTCTTTCAGGCATGTGTCAAGAAAGAATGAACATCAAACGATCGAGGCACCTGCATCGTCCTTGGTGCATTGTACCATTCTGACTGTCTTCCAGCGCAGTATCCAGCTAGGTTGTAGGTATTCTGAAATAGTATCCTGATTTCAGTTACGCTCCACACCAATAATGGATCACGAATTCCGTACCCAGCAAGGATGCCAACCCTGTAGAGTTCGCATCCCGTGCCACTTGAAGCATCGGGATATCACCTATTGTGAACATGTCCAAGCATTTCCCAATGTCTGTCCCACTATAGCCATTCATCGCAAACGTGGCGACAAGAATCCTGAGAAAGCATCACAGTAATTGTCGTTCATGGTTGGAACGAGAACAAGTCGCGTGAGGTAAGACTGGTGGACTTGCATGGGGTCTTGAGCTCGTTCACATGACGATCCAATGTTCGAAGGGTTCTCACTTCCGGGAGATCACTCACTAGCTACCACTGTGCAGGCGGGCGCTCCTCTCCCCATGTGCCACTCCATTTCGAATATCAATCCATGAAACAATTAATGGCAACACCGATGTCTGATGTTAAACATGTCATAGCAACGGTCGGACGGTGTCACTATTTTATCTACCGGTTGTCCCAATGCCACTTCTGACTCTCTTCGCTTTTTTATTCTTCCTCATCGATCATCGGGAACAGACTCCGCATTGCGATCACTTTCCGGTTGTGTCGTGTTGTCATTTTCGTAGGACCTTTTTTCAGTTTGAGGCAGATACATAACAGTAGAAGTACTAGAGTACCGCATTAACTACCGTAGGGTCAGCACAATTAACTCGGACTGTAGAACTCCAGTACTCGCTATAGCAGAGTAAGCTTACAGCTACATTGTACTCCGAGCTCCGAGTACATATCATACGGGACGGAAAATAGAGCACTGGTCCGCGTTGGAATTGAGGATGTAAACAAGTACCGTCGTACTTGTACGGGAGTTCAAGTACCAGGGATCTAACTCGAACCCCACCATTTTTGGGCAGTTCGAGTGTGTTGGTACCTTGTACTGTACGCTACGGTAGTTCATATTGCCGTGATACATGGAATTGGCTCCTGTTGTTGCCAGACATGCAACAGCATTCTGTCCAGCACATTCGTCGTTGCTCTCAGCCTAAAAAATGTTCGTGCTGGTTGTTGGATCGCGTCAAATTTTATATCGAAAAGAAAGATTAATGGTTAGACCAAACCCAAAATTTGTCAGTTGGATTTTGCATGTGAGGATACAGAGAAGTGGAACAAGAGTACCCAACTTCACGTATCTTTTGAGGAGTTTCTGTACACACGTGACGCGTCGAATATATTGCACATGCAAAACGAAATCCGGCGACACACCCAACAAGTTAAGCCGCGGCCTGCGGCATGGGTCGATAACGTTTCTTATCATGGAGAAGTGTCTCGAACGTTTCAGCGAAGCATTGCGCGACTTTAAATGTATTCACGTAATCCTAAGACCTCAATGCGTTTTCAGTCGAATCGCGACGTTGACACACCAAATTGTCCTAGTTCACGTTTTACCTAAAACTTCCTAAATTTTAGAAATCGTCGAGTTCAAAATTCGAGCATACTAACTCCGCCTCATCTCACAACCCAAAGCATACCCCATTATTCTGCCAACTCAGATCAATTCACGGTTGCACAGTTATAAAGACGAACTATCAAATGAGAATCTGTGCATTTGCGAAAGCCGTGCTTGTGGTGAACTGCGCGGTGCCCGTCTTTTCCAAAGCATTGAAGTATGACGACCATAAAACCCGTGCTCCAACGATGCTGATGAAGCCGTCTGCTGAGCCCTCTGGCAGTACATCGCCAAGTATCAACCCAAGTTTTAGTATCGGTCCGTCTGAATTTCCAACGCTCCCACCTACTCCATCTCCGACACCATTGCCAACAACAGATCCAACAAATGTGCCGACTGCCATGCCAACTCCAAAACCGTCAGATCAGCCAACAGCCACACCAACTTCTCCCCCATCGAACCGACCAATCACAATGACAACCACGATCCCAATTCCTTGTCCGACCGTGATAATTCAAGATACTACACTCAAGCCAAGTGATAGCCCGACCTCTCAACCAACTAGCGCGCCAACAATGCTACCCTACTCGATCCCGACGCCATGCCCGACGAAGAAGCCCGACAAGATCCCGGACAACGGTAGCGACGACGATGACAAGAAAACAAAAAGGCCAACAGCAGTTCCAACCTCGAAGCCATCACGAACACCAACAAGCAGCCCAACGCATGATCCGACTATGATGCCTACAGCCATTCCAACGAGGAAACCAACAACTTTACCAACGCCCTCGCCAACAGAAAAACCAACAGCGAATCCTACAGCAAGACCAACGGGAGTTCCAACCTCTGAGCCAACATTGAAACCGATAACTCAGACGGCACCAGCGCCAACACCCACGCCAACGCAGGTCAAAATCCCTTGTCCGACTAAGGACACTCATGATTTCACAAGCAAACCAAGTGGAAGCCCGACCCCATCACCAACCAGTCGCCCAACTCAATTGCCATACACAGTCCCGACACCGTGCCCAGTAACGACAAGTATTCCAATCCCCGACAATGGCTCATCCGATACCAAGTCACCAACTGCTGCACCAACCTTCGTCCCCACACTGTCTCCTACCGAAACGCCGACACGCAGTCCAACCGGTGCTCCAACGGCAAAGCCCACCACCAACCCAACGCCATCACCAACAGGCGTTCCAACCACTTCACCAACTGGCCAGCCCACATCGCCACCGACACAGTCACCAACATCATCCCCAACGCCAATGCCCACACCTCGCCCGACTCATAAGCCGACGCCACCACCGACCGCACTGCCGACGACGACGCCGACGACGACTCCAACAGTAGCTGCAACCGAGAAGCCGACCGGTAGCCCGACTCAAAAGCCGACCAATACACCAACCGGCACACCAACGGCTCAACCAACTGGAAAGCCAACATCATCACCGACAACGTCTCCAACGACAGCGCCTACACAGATACCAACGGCACCCCCAACTCCTCGACCAACCAACCAGCCGACGACGACCCCAACCAGCGGACCAACCGGCATTCCAACGTCACTGCCCACTGGTAAGCCAACGGCTTCACCCACAAAGGCTCCATCAACAGCCCCAACCTACACGCCAACTGGCCTGCCGACAAATGCGCCAACTCCGATGCCTGTAAACGTCCCAACGCCATGTCCAACGGCAGCATTGCCTGACCTCATACCGAAGCCAAGCGGCATCCCAACAACATCCCCAACCAGCCTACCCACGACCAGCCATACGCAGTCCCGACACCGTGCCCAGTAACGACAAGTATTCCAATCCCCGACAATGGCTCATCCGATACCAAGTCACCAACTGCTGCACCAACCTTCGTCCCCACACTGTCTCCTACCGAAACGCCGACACGCAGTCCAACCGGTGCTCCAACGGCAAAGCCCACCACCAACCCAACGCCATCACCAACAGGCGTTCCAACCACTTCACCAACTGGCCAGCCCACATCGCCACCGACACAGTCACCAACATCATCCCCAACGCCAATGCCCACACCTCGCCCGACTCATAAGCCGACGCCACCACCGACCGCACTGCCGACGACGACGCCGACGACGCCGACGACGACTCCAACAGCAGCTGCAACCGAGAAGCCGACCGGTAGCCCGACTCAAAAGCCGACCAATACACCAACCGGCACACCAACGGCTCAACCAACTGGAAAGCCAACATCATCACCGACAACGTCTCCAACGACAGCGCCTACACAGATACCAACGGCACCCCCAACTCCTCGACCAACCAACCAGCCGACGACGACCCCAACCAGCGGACCAACCGGCATTCCAACGTCACTGCCCACTGGTAAGCCAACGGCTTCACCCACAAAGGCTCCATCAACAGCCCCAACCTACACGCCAACTGGCCTGCCGACAAATGCGCCAACTCCGATGCCTGTAAACGTCCCAACGCCATGTCCAACGGCAGCATTGCCTGACCTCATACCAAAGCCAAGCGGCATCCCAACAACATCCCCAACCAGCCTACCCACGACCCAGCCATACGCAGTCCCGACACCGTGCCCAGTAACGACAAGTATTCCAATCCCCGACAATGGCTCATCCGATACCAAGTCACCAACTGCTGCACCAACCTTCGTCCCCACACTGTCTCCTACCGAAACGCCGACACGCAGTCCAACCGGTGCTCCAACGGCAAAGCCCACCACCAACCCAACGCCATCACCAACAGGCGTTCCAACCACTTCACCAACTGGCCAGCCCACATCGCCACCGACACAGTTACCAACATCATCCCCAACGCCAATGCCCACACCTCGCCCGACTCATAGGCCGACGCCACCACCGACCGCACTGCCGACGACGACGCCGACGACGACTCCAACAGCAGCTGCAACCAAGAAGCCGACCGGTAGCCCGACTCAAAGCCGACCAATACACCAACCGGCACACCAACGGCTCAACCAACTGGAAAGCCAACATCATCACCGACAACGTCTCCAACGACAGCGCCTACACAGATACCAACGGCACCCCCAACTCCTCGACCAACCAACCAGCCGACGACGACCCCAACCAGCGGACCAACCGGCATTCCAACGTCACTGCCCACTGGTAAGCCAACGGCTTCACCCACAAAGGCTCCATCAACAGCCCCAACCTACACGCCAACTGGCCTGCCGACAAATGCGCCAACTCCGATGCCTGTAAACGTCCCAACGCCATGTCCAACGGCAGCATTGCCTGACCTCATACCGAAGCCAAGCGGCATCCCAACAACATCCCCAACCAGCCTACCCACGACCCAGCCATACGCAGTCCCGACACCGTGCCCAGTAACGACAAGTATTCCAATCCCCGACAATGGCTCATCCGATACCAAGTCACCAACTGCTGCACCAACCTTCGTCCCCACACTGTCTCCTACCGAAACGCCGACACGCAGTCCAAACGGTGCTCCAACGGCAAAGCCCACCACCAACCCAACGCCATCACCAACAGGCGTGCCAACCACTTCACCAACTGGCCAGCCCACATCGCCACCGACACAGTTACCAACATCATCCCCAACGCCAATGCCCACACCTCGCCCGACTCATAGGCCGACGCCACCACCGACCGCACTGCCGACGACGACGCCGACGACGACTCCAACAGCAGCTGCAACCGAGAAGCCGACCGGTAGCCCGACTCAAAAGCCGACCAATACACCAACCGGCACACCAACGGCTCAACCAACTGGAAAGCCAACATCATCACCGACAACGTCTCCAACGACAGCGCCTACACAGATACCAACGGCACCCCCAACTCCTCGACCAACCAACCAGCCGACGACGACCCCAACCAGCGGACCAACCGGCATTCCAACGTCACTGCCCACTGGTAAGCCAACGGCTTCACCCACAAAGGCTCCATCAACAGCCCCAACCTACACGCCAACTGGCCTGCCGACCAATGCGCCAACTCCGATGCCTGTAAACGTCCCAACGCCATGTCCAACGGCAGCATTGCCTGACCTCATACCGAAGCCAAGCGGCATCCCAACAACAACCCCAACCAGCCTACCCACGACCCAGCCATACGCAGTCCCGACACCGTGCCCAGTAACGACAAGTATTCCAATCCCCGACAATGGCTCATCCGATACCAAGTCACCAACTGCTGCACCAACCTTCGTCCCCACACTGTCTCCTGGCGAAACGCCGACACGCAGTCCAACCAGTGCTCCAACGGCAAAGCCTACCACCAACCCAACGCCATCACCAACAGGCGTGCCAACCACTTCACCAACTGGCCAGCCCACATCGCCACCGACACAGTCTCCAACATCATCCCCAACACCAATGCCCACACCTCGCCCGACTGATAAGCCGACACCACTAGCGACCGCACTGCCGACGTCATCTCCGACGACAACGCCAACAGCAGCTGCAACCGAGAAACCGACCGGTAAACCGACTTCACTGCTGACCAAGGCACCAACCAGTACACCAACGGCTCAACCAACTGGAAAGCCAACGCCATTACCAACGCAGGCTACTACATCAATCCCAACTCCTCGCCCGACTGATAAGTCGACAATACAACCGACCGGGATTTCGACATCATCTCCGATAAAAACGCCGACAACCAGTCCTACGGTCACTCCGACCGCAAAGCCCACGAGCAAAACGACTCCTCTACCGACAAACTCACCATCCGGTAAACCAACGTCTTCAGCAACGGTAAAGCCTTCGTCTTCACCGACTCAGGCTCCCACTTTAAACCCTACACCAATGCCGACTCCTCGCCCGTCAATTCAGCTGACACCATCACCTACTCGGCTTCCAACCTCTTCTCCAATAAACTCATTTCCTGATGCCACCAGCAAGCCGACCGGTAACCTTTCAACGACACCAACAGGGGCCCCTACAATTCTGCCCTATGCAGTGCCGACACCATGCCCTACGTCAAAATCTGTCCCAGATAATGGAACAACCGACACAAAACCTCCCACTCCTCGCCCGACTTATAATCCGACACCACCACCTACCGCGATGCCGACGCCATTTCCAACCAAGACGCCGACATCGATCCCAATGTTTGTACCGACCGAGAAGCCCACCGGCAAACCGACTCCTCTACCTACAAATGCACCATCGTCTTCACCAACACCAAAGCCAACTTTATTGCCAACAAAGGCGATGCCGGATACCACCATCAAGCCCGTTGGTAAACCTACAGCCTCGCCGAGTACTGCACCGATCAGCGGACCAACTGTTCAACCATACTTAATTCCAACACCATGCCCAACCAAGACATCCATACCTATCCCCGACAATGGTTCTCCCGACAAACCAACTAGTGCACCAACTTCATTGCCCACTAATAAGCCCACAGCTTCCCCGTCAAAACAGCCGACTCCGATGCCAACTTCGTTGCACACGCTATGTCCCACCAAGGCGGTGCCTGACCTTCCGGGCAAACCAACGATTCAACCAACCCAAGCGCCCACCCTGAAACATTATTCATACCCGACGCCATGTCCCACCAAGATTCCCACGCCGCAACCAAACTATGATCCTTCCGACAACAAGATGGATCCACCTTCGGACAAGCGCAGACCCCGGGGTAAGGGCGTGGACCGACCCAGGGACAAGGATAAGGACCGACCGCAGCAAAGCGGTAGTCCTTCCCCTACGCCATCCTTGAAACGCCGGCCACGAGTTAGGCGATCCCATGATGCGGTCCGTGAATAAACTGACACGATTGCTCTAGAAAGTTCCCTCTTTGTTATTGACGCCAACGCTCGTTTTGTAACGAGGGGACAAGCGATCCAAAAGGAACCATAGTCAAATGAATGTACACTTGTTAGAAATTCTCCTCCATTTGTTGTTCCTTTCTAACTGCTTAATGTGAATTGTGATGTAGCTTGTGACGTCCATGGTTTCATGGGACTTGCTGTCTTCATGTCGGTTCTTTGGGTCGCCTTTTGAGAGGGACTGGCGTTGAACTTCCGCTATGAAGGCTTGAAACGCTGCTTGTACCTTCCGTTTCTTTTCAAGCTTGAGCTATGCGTAGAAGCTGTCTATGCGTTCGCACACGTTCTATTCACTTGCTTCACAATATCCTGCCGTAGGGGAGGAAAGGTCGGAAAAACCGCATCCCCCCAGTTTATTGCCCTAAATTGAACATCTCTACACAAGTGCTGACCATCATCCGTACCTCCTTAGAATTCATCGCCGGAACTAAACATCGCGGGTAACTTCCCGATTGTATTGTTCACAAATGTTTGCACCATACTAGTAGTCATGACATTTTCCGTTTCCTTGCGAAATTGATAGTCAATCGTGTACATGAGGATGGCCATCGGTTGTCCGACGATGCAAAACGAGAGCCAGAAGATAATGTTCCCCATGGACGTCCCGGGCAATTTCTTGGTCAAATTTTTGGTGATCCACACAAGGGGGATCTGTCCCATCATCCCCAGATAGGCCCAAGGTCGAATCATGTGGAACGGAATGCTAATCAACACTTCGTGAAAAATCGCAGATAGAAAAAAGACCACCAGCGTTGCCATAGACTTGGACAACCCCAAACGGACGCAGGGGAAGTACACATGGCGGATTAACCAGTAGTGGACTGGCATATTCCAGAGACGCCAATACGAACTCACGTCGGAAGAATTCCACCAATCTTTGTAGAAGACGCGATCGCCGAATCGCAGCAACTCAGCAGAGAGATTGAGGTAGACGTGGAAGTATCCATAAAAGACCAGCAACCAGCAGTACGTATTGGCCAGCGACAGTTTGAGTCCATACTCGGCAAGAAGATGAAGCGTGAGTTTGCCATTCGTGCCTTCCAGGTCTTTGACGAGCGATCCCAGAGTAGGGGTAATCACTTGGGCTGTGAGAAAGATCAGGAGACTCAACGCCAATATAAAGCGAAAGATCAAGGAAAGGACTCGCCAGACTCGAACTTTGGGAGATCGAGGGAATGCAATCTGATACGTTAGCGTGGGAGCCATCCAAAAGTAGTACAAGTTCGAGAGGGTAACGTTAGATGGGTACGTCTGCGACAGCGCGTCCTCGTCCAAATCCGTGACCAAGGCTTCAAGAGTAGCAGCACTATCTTCTGTTGACGTGCGGTAGTCTTCGTTGGCTAGGGCGTACGACAAAAGCTTCATCCACAAAATGACCACATGGAACAATAGTGTGGCGCCGATGAATGGGTTATCAATCGATACCCAGACTACCCAGCATGCAACAAGGAGACACGAATGGGCGTTGACGTGGTGCAACAGCATCCCGAATCGGTTGGTGACTTGTTTTGTGCTCAACAGCCACTCAATGACAAAACTGACAAAGAGCGAGAGGTGCATGCCCATAAAGCCAGTTGCGAGCGGAAAATCGTCCCATTTGTTGTTGGAGCCATAAAATAAGATCACATCTGTGAAGACGTTATCGAGAAAGAATCCATGCTGACGAATCGTTTCCAAAATCAGTCTTGCATTCGACACGGCTAGAATAATGACCGCCAGATTGAACAAGCCTCGATAGTTCTGTTCGGGCGCTTCTTCGCTTAGGTACGATGGCGCAGCTTCACGGTGCATCGGTTTGGAAGGTGGGTATCCCTTCCTAGATTGTGCATCAACGCGTTCGGCGTCTTTCTCTGTGGATTTTGTCCAGTAGGAAGGTTTCTTGCCACCTGACGGCTGTCGTCGATGTGCCGCCTTGAAAGGTGCCACATGTGCAGTATTAGCAAAATAGAGTGGAGGAAGTGTACCCCTTGTACCAGTCGCTTGAGGCATGGCATTTGCCATGTCCCGATGTTGCTGACGACGATTTTCTTCGTCAACTCGTGCTGCTTGCTCGGCTTCGAGAAAGTCATCCGTGTCTGCGTAGGCACACGCTTCGCCGATGAGTGTCATCCACTGTGTCTTGGATGCCAAGGACGGAGTGGAGAAGCGTAACAAGGGAACGATCTCTGTGTCATCATCGTCGTCGCCATTGTCGATTCGTTTGTAGATAGAGAAGACGTGAAAGTACGCTCCTGGTTCTTCGATAGGAGCTGGTTTATGTTTGCTCTTGTGACGTTTGTTGAGCTTGTAACCCTCATCGCGAACTGCACAACCTCGCAAGGCGAGGACGTATCGAGGATCATCATCTCGATGTGAACCGAAATATGAAATCTTGCCTCCGTTTAAGGAAACAAATCGTAACGACCACTTGGTTCCGCCCCATCCAATGGTTCGATCCTGCGTACATTCGCGAAAAGAGAAGATGAGACGATCACGTGAGTACTTGCGTACCTGGTACATTGATAATCACACTTGCATACGGTGATGGAAAGAAATGAAACGTTGCTGGTACTCCGAACTCCGGAGCGACACGAAGTTCCGATTGTCGCACAGCTGTATATATGAATGAATAAACAATCAACCTGATGATGCAAATTCACTCACCAACCATCGAAAGAGATACCCCTTGTGGCTAACGACAACAGGACCGTGAGCAGAAGCATTCGACGTGGATGTAGAGGATTGTGAATCCTTTTTTGTTTTCAAAGTTTGGATTTCATCATGAGCATCACCTAGTTTCTTCGTTAGATCCTTTATCTTCGATTCAAGCTCTTGTTGAGATTGCTGCCGAAGCGGTTTTTCTGACTTGTTCTTCATCGCCTTCTCTTTTGAGACGTTGGATATTGGGACACGTACTGGATTACTCGGAGTATTGACTATAGAGCTATAGAGTATTGATGGAATGTTGAGCACAAGTACCTAGCGGTACGAACTTTCGCTACCTATCGTAGAGACTGATGGAAGACTTCTTCCGTCTATGCAACACAACAACGACCCGAGAGACTATATCGTTCGTGGATTTCGTTTTCTGATCACATGATCACTGATCTCTCGTGGTCTCGGGGACTTTCTGTGTCGACATCGACAATTTCGAATCTGACACTCGTATTAGGTGTAGTACACCTTGTGCTCGACTATACAGGTATGTAGTTCCAGTTTCCAGTGTATGTAGCACTAGTCTTGTAGAACCCCATAGTTCCATATCGTATGGAGATGTGAAGTCTTGAACAGTACAAATGTACAGTACAGTAACAATGAGAATATTTTACTGCAGTACTGGACCATATCTACGGTAGGTCGTCGGGCAGTATGAACATGTCTACGACGTATAATTCAGCAGTCCGCACGACCGGTTGTGATGTCGCGTTTCCTTGTCTTATACTGTAGCGGTACAAACTGTACTCGGTACAGTAGCACAAAACCTCCCTCATTCACGCATTGCATGCACGACTGAAAGCTTCTTAATTTCCTGCAACACAACCTCTCTATGTCGTACTTGGGTCGACAAGCTATTCTCCGAAGTCTCGGAATCCAGCGTCTTTCCACATTCGTATCTGAGCCGAATCTCCTGAGCAGGTCACAAATCCAGCACTTCTGCACTCCGTTTGACCATTTTCTTTGATCGCGACGAAAACAGTCATGCTCTCACTTTGCACCTCAACACTGCTGCTACTTGTCATGGCTGGATCTCGAACCGTATAGCGGACTCGAAACCATCGATCCAATCCAGGTTCAGTCGTTGATCGAAAGCATATTCTGCCATTCACCTCGCTGCAACTGTCACTGCAGGCGGGAGTAAATACTGACGAAAGTCTTGCAGCATTTCGTTCCCAATCAGGTCCATTGGTCGTCATTTTGGACTTACCACTTCCAACTCGACGATACCGCACGTCCGACTGTGCTGCCAAATCTCGTCGCCCTCTTCCATCATTCCCATTTTCATCATCATCATCATATTGTTCCGACCCCAACGCGGAACTCCCAGGATACGGCAAGTACTGATCCGTACACTCTTCCAACACGAGTTTGGCGCGCGTTTCACATTCGCTTGAGGAAGCAACAAACACGAGTAACTCCGTTTGCTGTAGCAGGCAAAGTCACTACTCGGTGACTCACCTTGACTGGCGTGTACACAAACTGGATCGACAAATTTGGGTGCATAGGCACACGTGGTAGTGGGTCGCAATGACGCTGTCGTTGGTGCAGGAGTGAGTTGAGTAGAAGGTTTTTCGGTTGTTGTAGGTTTCCTAGTGGGGTGACTGAACTGTGGCTGCTCCGAGGGTTTCAACGTGGGTTCTTGAGAAGTTGGCAGGGGCGATGGTTGTGCAGTTAGTGGTGATCTTGACGGCCGGCGAGATGGTCGACGTGTGGTTGGAGCTAGTGTCGGGACAAAAGTGGGCGCCTCACTTGGTGGTGGCAGCGACGTCGGATCGAGACTCGGTGGAACAATTGGCTGTGCTGTGGGCGGACGTTGTGTCGGAGTGATGCTTGGTAGAAGAGTTGGCTGTAAAGTCGTCGGAACTGCTGTCGGGACAAAACTTGGAGTTACAAGTGGCGGTACCGATGGATTCATTGAAACTTCAGATTGCGCCGAAGGAGATGTTGTAGGATTCGTAGGAGGCTGATTTGCAGGTTCCGTAGTGATACAATAATTCAGAGGATCCTGAAGGGTTTGTGATATAACTTCGGCTGACACAGGACTAAATCCATCGGACCCACTATTATAGGTTGCCTCCATGATATAGTTGGGTGGATCGTTAGATGTAGGGTCGTGAGATGCACCTAAGTTGTGACCCAGTTCATGTGCTAGAATGTAGGCAGGGCCTGTAATGTCGGGGAATAGGAAGCGCATGTATCCGACCCCATACACGTATTCCGAACCGCAAGGGCCCGGCAACCAAGAACATCCGAGGTTTCGATCAAATTGGAGTCCTGTGAATAGATGTATGAACGATGTGGGATCTAATCCGAGCCCGTCCTTTTGAGCCTCCGCGTAGGCTGTAAAGGCATCCAAATACGACCCGCAAAGGCTTCGATTGAATTGTTGAAAGGGTGATTCCGCAGGATTGCACGTGGTTGTATCCGAGTACACTCCTGTGAGCTCTATTTTTCCGCATAAATTATTCTCGTAGTGAATTGATGCAGCAGCCACAATCATCTGGATAGTTGACACGGTGGTTTGATACTCATTGCTGTACAATTGACAGAATTCCGCGTCAAAGAAGATTGTCACTGGGATGACATAAAAAACAGTGCACTCTTGCGAAGATCCATCACCATTGACAGAGTTAGAAGTCGAGGTCTGGAGATGGCGCTTTGAAAATCGTGTGCCGTGAGATCTTGCTCGTGCACGCTGTTTCGCCCCGGTCCGAAGTTCGCGCTTCCTGCTGTTGTTGCCTTTCCCAGACGGAGGCCGCGGAAATGCCGTTGCAGGGGGCAATGTCGGACTGGGAGGTTTCCTTTCCTCCCCGAAAAGAAGCTGATCAGAAATTGCGCTAAAATCATAATCATCGCTTGAAATAGTGACAAATGCTCCAGGCTGGTCCTTGTCGGGTATGAAATGCGTCGTGCTGGCCTTCCTTGCCACCAGGACGTGCTTGATTTCGCCATTCGCCGTCTTGGACAGGAGGACCACAGAGCCATCATCATGCTTCCGTCGGAAGACGGATATTTCAATTACAGCTCTCGTGCGCTTATGGACGGCGGTTCGACCGTGATTCAGAATGACGTAGGCATCTGGAGAGAATAGGCCGGTATAGTGTGTCAGATTGGTCAGAGAAACCTCATTGCCGTCCTTGTCTAATAATGTGTTGCGTTCAGATATGAATTGTATGGAAATGTTCTCAGGATTCTTGAGAAAAGCCTCGTCGGGTGTGAACGAAGATGCTGCTGGGCATGGCATATGAATTATGAATATGTAAGTGATTATAAGATATGACGTTCGCCGCCAATATGGCTGACGTGAAAACCACGACATGGCGGTCAGTACTTTGGTTACTTGACCATCGAAGTTGAAGGATGCGAAAATGAGCAATCATATCGAGTCTCTGGTTCGTGCGTCAAGCTGAGGTTGGGTTCCTCTGTTCTAATGAACGACGTAATTCGATGCGACGACCGAAAATGTGAGGTGCAATTTGGGGACGAAATGAACTTATCAGGCGACGAATATCATAATTAAGATCGAATTTTGTGCTTTCGTGAAATATATACGGTACTGTCCACTGTATGAGCATGACTGCGTGCACCGTTGAACTTTGACCTGGGCGTCGTCCGTCTCCTGCCCGACACTCCGAACTCGGAATACGGGGCCATTAGTTTTGAGCTGTCTGCTCTCACAATTCACGGTTGTGTCGACGGCCGACAGTCCACAGCAACCACAATACGCCCATCTGCATCAGACACTGGAGAGTGGTGTGATACCAGTACTCTCCGTCATATTTTCCACTCGACATCTCATGTATCTTCAGAAGACATGCCGCTTTTCTGTTTTGACAACGACGAAGCCATCTGAACGAATACCAGCCATAGAACTTTCTCGATTTTACAAAGTCGATCGCATTGCCTCTGATTCCTCCAATGGCGATTGTAACACTGAAGGCAAAGAAAATCTCCGTCATGAACTGCTTCATGCTCTCCAAACATATGGCTTTGTCGTCCTCACACTCCCTCGCAACTCCTTGCCTGGACAAATTATTCTAGAAATGCAAGACTCCGTCGACAACGACTTTTTCCCTGGTTCCGATCGTCCTTCCTTCACTGCCACAGGCGATCGTGTCTACTACTCCGAAAAGGGCGTCCCCATGTGGCCCGTGGGGTACGAATACAGCGCGGATGATGGAGTTCGAGAGGTCTTTCGTGTGGCAGCTGGATGGCCTGACGGGGTCCCGTACCCATCGCCACACGCCAGGACCAAATGGTTACGGGGATTGGCATTCTGTCGTAATGTTTGTGACCGAGCCCTACAAACGGCATTGGCAATTCCGAAACTCAAGAAACGACCGGGGAGTAGCATTTCGACATGGAAAAATGCAGAATACAGTATGCAGGATAGACAGCCGCTTGCAGAGCGAGAAGGAGATTATTCAGTACTCTACGCCATGCACTACTTCAACAAGGACGATTCTCCCTATCAGGATGGTGATATCCAAATCAATCTGAAACAGCATGTAGATCCGAGTCTTTTCGTTCTCGAGCCCTTTCTTGCTGAAGAACCGGGTTTACAACTCTTTAGCCAAGGTCAGTGGATTACATGTGACGGCCCTTCATCGCCCATTCATCAAATTCTGGCGGATGATTGCATTGGCATGGTATTATTCGTCGGTACCGGTTTCTGTCGGCACCTTCCGGAAATAAATCCAACACTGCATCGTGTCATCACTGCAGGAAGACGACGAACTACCATGATTTACGAACAAAAGTACGAAGAGTTCTTCCCTTCCCCATCATTTGATTAGCGACTCAAGACTACACCAGGAACACCCTACACTAATGAAAGTGATATTGCCATTATTGGATGAATCCATGTCAGTCCTGAAAGTGCAATTATTTGAAGAATCCGTGTACTTCGATCGTATCTAATTCATGAAGCTTTGTCCGGGCCACGGAATACTTCGAATTGCGAAGCTAGAAAAGCATGGCGAAAAAGACAGTTCCCAGAGCTGTCAAAGCGAGCACAACCTTTCGTCCCCCGCTGGTAGAATTTGCAGCACGAAATTCGGTGTTGCCTTGTTCACCACTTATGTAAGCGGCGTCCTCGGCTGTCTGGTTGGTTTCCATCCCCCCGTTCCTGGAAGTACCAGTATTATTGGTTGTGATGTTGACCTCTCCTCCACTACTGGAGTTACCAACTGGAGATGTCATGTTACTAATCGAGGCGACGCCCTCATCTTCAGTGTCACTTTCACCTTCAACACCTGCACCACTGTCAGAGGAAGTGAAAGTTCTGTTGGTCATGGAATGGATCATGTCGCAATCGGACGCTTCCTGCACAATCAGAACATTGTGACTATTGCTGTCGCCATTGGCATTGCCACCGGCGAAACCATGCATCGCTTCGCATTTCGCCGAGGCGTACTCATGTAGAATTCCGCACATGTCACTCAAGAATTCACCGTGTCTTGTGTATTCTTGGGCACAAGACCGACAAGATTCTTCGTATGTAGTTTTGAGTAGCGCGTGCGAGAGCTTCATAAACGATCCGTCGCTGGAAACAAGGTAGTTGTCCACATCCTTGGTGGAGTCGTGTTCGGTGCATTCCATGTCCGTGAAAACACCGATTGTGATCTTGGATCCAGAGCTGGTGCACAATGGACCAGCCCAAAGCGGGTATTCGGAGTCATCAGGTGGATCGTAGATCAGTTGACACTGGATAAAGTCTGAAGCATCAAGGTATCCGTTCGCCTCCATGTTGATAATCTTTTCACATTCATCTGCACAAGTGGTGCAGTCAATGTCTAGCAATCTTCTCACACGTCTGTCGGCTGAACAGTCGCCACAGGCATCGCAGGCAATCTCTTGCTCTTGCTTAGAGCGTTCAATAGAAACCTCCAGATATGTTTCGAGGTCAATCAGGTATTCGCCGTAGTCGGAGGTGCATGCGGCACAGTCATTGGCAGGACAGAGCTTAAACACCACAACAGGCTTAAAATGGTCTTGATCCACGGGCAGGCGCGCATTGACATCGGACGCTTGATTGTCGATACATTTTTCAAACTTAACTGTATACGACGTAAGACTAGTAGCAGAATTGCCAAGGGTAGGATCAGTCTCTCCTCCGCTGCCAGAACCGCTGCTTTCGATCGAAGGCTGTGTTTCGGCAGTCGGCTCCTGCTGGCCAGATGTCATGTTAGTTCCGTTGGTCGCGGAATTGATAATGTCGCAAACAGGAGAATTTCCGTTGGTGAAGCCTTGCGCCGCTTCGCATGCCCCAGCGTCCTCAAATAGAGTTCTGCACCTTTTGAGCGCTTGAGAAATGCGACCATTCATGTCCTCTTGGGCGCAAGACATGCAATTAGAATATGCAGTTGTGAGAAGCGCGTGAGAGAGCTTGAACGAATTTCCGTCGCTGTCAATGAGGTAGTCTTCCACATCCTTGGTGGCGTCAAGAGTGGTGCAATCGGAGTCGGTGAAGACACCGATTGTGATCTTGGATCCAGAGGTGGTGCACACCGGACCAGCCCAAAGCGGGTATTCGGAGTCATCAGGTGGATCGTAGATCATTTGACACTGAATGAAGATGGAGGCATCAATGTATCCGTTCGCCTCCATGTTGCGAATCTTTTCGCATTCATCCGCGCAAGTGCTGCAGTCAACATGCCACGATTGGTTGTCGCCACCACATTCCGCACAGGCTACGCACATGTCGTCTTGTAAGTCTTTTGCGTGTGCAACAGCAACATCGAGATATGCGTCAAGGTCAATCAGGTATTCGCCGTAGTTGGAGGTGCACGCGTTACATTCACTGGCAGGACAGACCTTGAACAACACGACAAAGTTGCCATCGAAGGCAGCGGCATATTCTTGTTGATCCGCGGCCAACTGCGTACTGAACGCTTGATAAT
Source organism: Fragilaria crotonensis (assembly GCA_022925895.1). Taxonomy (NCBI): domain Eukaryota; phylum Bacillariophyta; class Fragilariophyceae; order Fragilariales; family Fragilariaceae; genus Fragilaria; species Fragilaria crotonensis. The sequence continues at coordinate 43,601 of JAKSYS010000436.1, forward strand.
CGATGCATTTCTCGAATGTAACTGCGTACGACGTAAGATTAGCATAAATGTCAACGGTAGTCTCGGTCTCTCCTCCACTGTCCGAACTACTGCTGCCAATCCAAAAATTTGACACCTCGCCAGAGGTTCTGTTGGTTCGATTGGTGATAGAATCGATAATGCCACAAGCAGTAGCTTCGTGGGCAATCATGACATTGTAGCTATTGTTGACGCCGGCATTACCACCAGCGAAACCATGTATGGCTTCGCATTTCGCGGCGTACTCATGTAGAGTCCCGCACATTTCGAGGGCCTGAGAATTGCTACCATTCCTGTCCTCTTGGGCGCAAGAAATGCAATTAGCAGAATATACAGTTTTGAGAAGCGCGTGAGAGATCTTCACTTGCATTCCGTCTGGGTTCAGAAGGTAGTCGTCCACGTCCTTGGTGGCGTCAAGAATGGTGCAATCGGAGTCGGTGAAAACACCGATAATGATCTTTGACCCTGCTGCGGTACACACAGGACCAGCCCAAAGTGGGGATATAGAGTCATCAGCTGGATCGTAGATCAGTTGACACTCGAGGAAGACCGACGCATCAAGGTAACCGTTCGCCATCATGTTGCTAATCTTTTCGCATTCATCTGCGCAAGTGCTGCAGTCAACATGCACCGACTGGTTGTCGCCACCACATTCCGCACAGGCATAGCACATGTCGTCTTCCAATTCCTTCGCGTGCGCAACAGTGACTTCGAGGTACCTTTCGAGTTCAATCAGATATTCACCGTAGTTGGTGGTGCACGCATCACAGTCACTCGCAGGACAGAGTTTGAACACGACGGCACGCTCAAAACATTTCTGGAATTTTACAACGTAGGAGGAAAGGTCAACCTGGGAATCATAACTTGTTGCAATGCCATTCAAACGGCGTGCGTTCTTCATCAAGGCGGCAGTTAGTGCATTGTGGGGAATTGCGTTAGCAATGAACAAGTTGGCGACAGAAGCGCCAGCAAGCAAGGCAAGATGAAAGATGAATCTCATTTCAATGCAGCACTGTAGTTCAGAGTCGCGATGTGAGATATGCTAGGTTAAGGAGAGGTAGAAGTGGCGGTTTAGCTCATACTTGGAGTACAATGCAGCACACTTTTCGAATGGTTTAGCAGGTACAGAAGTACGAGAGATGATGAACGATGCAGAAGGCAACAGCATCTAAGAACTCCAATACTTTCAGTACGCAAGTATGCGACATGCGATCATATTGAACTTCAACAGGACACAATCCGGCACCTCTCCACTATGTCACGGACAACATTTTTTCGCGCCAACAAATAAATGCGTTCGATCAGTGAGTCAAACTCTTCGTGAGGAACCTGATACACTCCCGCCAAGCACAATCGGCGTTTAGTGAGTACCGGTACTTAACCTGGCACGCAACGTTGTCGGTGAAAGAGGCAAATCATCTTACCTCTCCACTTCGATAGGAGAAACAGGTGCGATTCCTGATTTTACTTTCAACAATCTATGCCAGCTATCATACAAGTACAACTGAATCTTCAGTTTTTGTGACTCCACTAGACCCCCCTATGTATGAGATGAACTTTATCATCGGCTTTTGAAAGTTGTGACTATCCGGAAATGACGATGTTCATAGTGGTCATGCGTATGGTGTACTACCGGTCGACCGTAAAGAAACCTCGGAGTATAAGGAGGGCAATAGTACTACTTGTGTATGCTATCGAACAGCACCACTTACATGTGTACCAGAGACGGGAATTTCAATCCCAGCCCACCCAAACCCACGGCCCACCCAAACCCATTGGGTTAAGGGTGGGTTTTGGGTGAGCTCAGGATTTCATGGGTTGGTCTGGGTGGGCCGGCAAATCATAGCAAAAAATGACAGTAGATGTTTGCTACCGGTAGTAGTAGAACCATCTAGTCCAGTACTAACGACTGGGTTTGGGTGGGTTTGGGTAGGTCTTGGTAGATCGTATGGGTTCTGGGTTGGTTTGGGCTGGTACTTCCGTGAGCGTAGCTTTACGTGGGTACCCATGGGTTTGATATTTTCAGAAATTCCCGTCTCTGATGTGTACCCCTGTATGCATATCAACTATCAACGCAGGCAACGGACGATAGTTGTACAGACCCGGAAGATCACGACTCAGATCAATTGACATCAGGACCCGGAGACCCGCGATTAGCAAACCAGTGTATACCTGGTGTAGTACTGGTACTAGATATGCCTACTAGTACCTGGTACTTGCGTACGTCTACCGGTCGTTCTATTCCAGAATACGGTCCTCCAAAACTTGCTTGATTCGGGAGTTTAGAAAACTTATATTTGGGTTAAATTCAGGATCTACTTCATTGGCTGGCATTCGTTATGCACCATTGAATGCCAAAGAAATGTCCTTTACTATTTCCATGTATCAGCAAATTATATATGACATACTAAGAAGAAAGGCTCTCCAAGAAGGTTTATGTGCGTGTCCTTGTTTGTGATGCATAATTGATTCATTTGAGCAATTGCTGTCTTGAAAGTCAGGATCACTTCTTCAACTGATGATGCAGAAGGCAGATCATTCCACCAAGCAAGCTTATACAAGTATCATACTAGCAATAAGCAAGGCCACCAAAACATTATGCTAATTTTGATTGGACTCAAACAGTCTCTGATGGAGGATGGAGGTGATTTGCAAGTTAGTAGTAGGTGTGTCTGATCTCACTTTCAAACCTGCATCTTCTTCATGGTCATAAGCTACTAGTATCCTGAGATGTCCAAATTGAGCATCAATGTTTTCCTCCTTGATGCTTGCTCAGAGACAAATTTTCTGATGCTACTATGTTGTATTGCCTTCTTGGAGTATTTGCTTGGTGTCATGAAACACAGATCAGGAACTTGTTGAAGAATTGTGGGAACCTCATCAATGATTCCCCACTCATTTTCTACACCTTGCTCCACAACAATTTAAGAAACTCCCCACCCACAATTGTTAGCAAGAGGTGGGATGCCAGTGCCTTCTGACCACCATTATGGACTCGTGATCTTGTTTCCCTGCGTACACTCCTGTCCTGCTACATTAATTGACCATCCATCATCCTCTGCACTGTTATCCTATGTCACTGTGCTTCAACTCTCCTCCAAGGCTACTGCTATGCAACTTTCAAAGAACAAATTGTCATAGAACATATCACTCACAAAGCACATTAAATGCCCAATATGCATTAAACTCAGCTTGTTTGCATTAAACCATGTACTGTACACAAATTCCTACGTTACCGTGTACGAATACTGTATGAAATGACTAGGATGACCCGTTAAATGCAAATAGGGTATAGAGCCCACAAAGCAAGGCTCTTGTTCTTCTTCCAGAGAAGACTTTGGATGATGGTGATGAACCTAATTCATTTATTACCTTCATGGTCCACATCTCTGCCTCTGATTATTTCTGACATCATGAGCAAATCAACAATGGTGATTGCATATTGTTGACTACTATATCTCCATCAATAATCTGACCCTTGCCATTTGATCCAAGTTGTATGAGGGACCTAAAGTTTTCTGCCTCACGTAGAAGTGCACTCTTGGACAATCTTCTTCTTCTTCTTCTTTTTCTTGACCTCCCACAATTGATGCTGCATGCTGTTTGCAACGGTCACTTTTGATCTGGTTGGGAAGCCCTACCTCCATCAACATCATGCCAATGGCAATGACCATTTAGTAAAGTTATTTGGCACACTATGCCTCGTTTCAGTAAAGGTAGATATCACGGATTAGTAGAGTCGCCACGACAAATAGAGTGACCAGCCACTACTTGCGTGTAGTGATAGACAAGAAGCTGTATGAGGCCTTGCTTTTGCTCCAGTACCGGAGTACCACAGGATCACAGGTGGTACAATGTAGTATTATGTATGCAAATATGATGATCAGGGTGTGTTAGTCAGTAAGTCCGCCAGTAGGTTTGACTACTAAAGTAGCCTACTAAGGCTAACTTTACTTGGATAACTAACGCACCTTATCCTTACTAGTACGTTCAACTTACTAACAAACCTACTATTTTACTGTTGTGTTTTGTACTACTACCGGTACTACAAACATGTAATGACGCGACAGGTGAACACCTTCATTTCAATGATGTCCATTGTATATTTACCTGAAATTGCTGAATCAATCAACAGATTGGATGGTGAAGATGATAATGTGCAAAACCAAATAGTTACTAGTTTAAGTATATCCTGCATCAGAACTAATAGTGGGGAGGGGATTGTACATTACATATTACATTGCAAAAAATCAATGGGTAGTATGCATAAAAAATGACTAGCTAGAGAGTACCATTCCAATTGAGACATAGTATGATCATGCCCTATAACACCATTCTTTGCATCTCTAAGCCAGCCCTCAGATGTTGTTTCTAAGTCGGAATCCAGCATCCTGCATCTAGCTACAAAAGTGGGGCAGGGAGTGTGGATTGCTTGGTGCTCAAAAGTCAATGGTAGGCATGTTTGATTGTATGATGAATGGTGTAAAGCCTCCTGCAAGAAATGCAATGGTAGAGAGCCATGATGCTGACAATGTGCTTCCAATGCATTTTCATGGTGGGTTAAAGAGTGAAGAATTTACATGGATTCTTCCTCAGAGGCCTTAATTCAATGCTTGGCAGAGAATATATTCATAGTATTGCATATGCATGCATGCCACCAATTGCAGTACAACTTGACAATTGGTGCCATCCCTCCTGCAGGGAGAAATGACATTTTCAGTGTTGGCTTACTAAGGGGTTGCTGTTCAATGAATGGCATGTGTAAATATCACATGTAACCTCTCATTTTTGTCTACCTTGAGAGACTTGACATGTTGGCATCATTTTCAGTATTCCCAGATGAATAGAAGGCCTCCAAACCTAACTGCAAAGCAGGGATGCTAAACAAGCTTGACCACAAACTAGATTTGCACTAGTTGCACTTGCACACCGTCTGACTCTTCAACGGACCAAAATATTGGAAAGTGCAGCTGTAATTGCAATATCACAGTAAAATCCATGTTTAGTAATACCCTCTATTCAAGCACAAAAAATTTGCACCTGCCGCGGGCCTTTAGGTTAGTAGGTTATCCTACTAAAGTTGATTAGTAACTAACTAATGTTGTCTTGATATATCAGCATATCTATGGATATATCGGCTGAAAATGCTATTAGTTACTTGCAGCACACACCCTGAGGGTATGTCCATACAAGACAACTTCGATCGAAGTTTCCAAGTTTCCAAGTACACATAACCAATAAATTTTGGGTTCGATTTTTGTCTTCCCGAAGTGGTGTCCATACGGCAAAATGAAAATTGTTCGATCGAAGTTTTCAACTCCCAAGTTTCCCCTCTCTAAATAGCCATGGGAGTAGGGTGCCTACACAGCACTCTTCGTACTCACTCAGTATGATCTATATCAGACGCCGACGACGACTGGTGTATGCATATGATACGAGATAGACACTTCGACAATGGAATTTCATTATCCGTGTCAGTAATGACATCCTCAATGTGAATGTGGGGTCAGATGTTGCAGTTAGCCATCATGGATTGCAAAGAGGAAGAGAAGACATGGAGCGTCCGCTGGGTGGACAATTCTAGAGCAACACATGGCACTGTAGTGTACGTCCGAAGGGCATCATAAGGATGCAGTGCTCTTGATCTGGAGAAAGGCAGTCTACGAAGGTGGATGCAGTGAATTGGATATAAAAGAGCAAAGAACGGTGTTCTTGATATATATTGTTTGAAAACTAGTGGTTAAAACTAAACGTGTCGAACAGGTTATGAAACTTGGATTTCTGAACTTGGATAAAAATCTTTCGTCAACTTCGATCGAGATCGTGACGAAAGATGAGTCCCACTAACTCAGAAATCGAAGTTGAATCACGAGTCGATTAATTCGAGCACTTGGAAACTTCGAAATTACGATCGAAGTTGTCTTGTATGGACATACAATTGTACCCTGATGGTGATGCCAGTACTCCGAGTATATATGATATGCATAGTGCATAGGGTTCAGGGTTAAACGTAAAACACGGTTGCGAGGGTACGTCAGCCGTTTGGCATCATGTCACGAACTCCCAGAAAAGACGGATCCCAGGACAACAGGAAATCCCACGAGTTTCACAGGACATGATAATACGTCACGAGAGGATTACGGTATTAAAGAATCATATGCGTACGAGCAGGCCTAAGTGCATAAGCGGATGTCGAGAAGTAACGTCCGGTGCCTACGCAAGGTCGAGAAGTCCAACATCACGAACTGAGCTAGATGATCCTTACCTTGTGGAAAAGTCATCACTATTCCACAAGGAAATAACAAAGGATTACATATGATTGGTTCGACATCGGAAGGCGATGTCAATTCCATTGGTTCGACATCGGAAGGCGATGTCAAGTTCATGATCCCTACATTTTTACAATAACTTATATTTCTAAGAATCCTACTTTGAGTATAAGATCCCCAATTCGCTGCTCAAGCGCATCGAATTGTTTACGCTTCCTCTGCGCTTAGTAAGTTACAACCAAGATGGCTGAACCTGCGGCAGGTGCACAAGCACCAATGATTCGCTTCGCATTGTCGCCAGCGTTGGCAAATCGAGACGTACTTGATTATAATCAAGTAGCGGCAGCAAAGGTTTACAACGCAGCCTCCTCGCCAGTGTCGATCGAGTTCGACTGTAAGCCGGAAAATCTACAACTCTTCCTTGATCAAGTCAGGGATAGAGCCATCGCCCATGAATGGCAACACATTCTCCTCATCCCGAGGGATGGAAACGAAGCCGAATCCAGGGACCTGATTGACTCCTATGGGGAGTTATCTTATGACGATGTCAGGGCTCATGTCCTTACATACGTAGATACCGAGTCCAGGGAAGCCCAAGAGTCATTCATGATGTACTTATGCATCATGAGCTCCCTCTCCAAGACTGCCCAACGACAAGTTTGACTCAGGGGCAAACAACACCCGTTCCAACTTGCCGAAACGGGTTCGGGTCCACTTCTCCTAAAAGTCGTGATCATGGTCTCACACGTAGACACCCGAGCCACGATCAACTCAGTGCGCACGAAGATGTCCAGTCTCGACCAGTCCATGAGGAACTTCGAGTCCGATATTGAGAAGTTCAATGAGCACGTCATTGGACTAGTCGAACAACTCCAAGCACGTGGTCAAGAAACCCAAGATTTGTTGGTAAACCTCTTTAAAGGGTATAAGGCATGCAAAGACCTCGAATTTGTGGACTATATCAAGAAGAAAGAAGATTTGTATGAAGAAGGGGGTGACGTTTCTACCGAGCAACTCATGGAGTGGGCACTGAACAAGTTCAAGACTCGCCAAGAAAATCTCACGTGGTGTCAGAAATCCGACGAGGAAGAGACCATCATTGCGCTCCAGGCACAAGTCCAGTCCCTAATGCACAAGACCAAGGGAAAAGCGAACACCAGCGCGGAAAAGAAGAAGGTCAAAGGCAATACCAACAAGTCCAAAAATGACTATCGCGCACCATGGATGAAAGAACCACCCAAAGAAGGAGAACCCACAACCAAGGAAGTTGATGGAAAACCGTGGCATTGGTGTTCCACTCACGAAGCGTGGGTTCGCCACAAACCAGAAGAATGCAATGGGCTTGGATACAGGAAGAACAATCCTACTCCTTCTACCGCAGTCGGAAACACGGGGCCGGCAATGAGATTGTCCAACGCACTCTCAGCCATTGATAACGACGAAGATGACATCGATGACGATGACGAGTGACGGGTACGCCCAACGCATTCGTGCGTTGGGCCATAGTGGCGATTCATACAACTCACGATGTTGGGAATCCTCGCGTTCCCGGTAATTCTGGGACAAGGAGGGGCAGTATGGTTCACCGTCATAGCTCTCGCCACGACCTGCATGTATAATTACATGATCGGCAACAAGGAAAAGTTAGAGGGGGTAATCTATAGATTACGAATGAACTCTTTATTCAAGTCAAGGTCAGCGTGGGAGAGTATTGAAAGCATCACCAGCCAAGGATGGGAAATTGTCGACGAATTTGTTAGAGCAAACTGCAAAGGGGTCAAGTCCAAGAGGTATCATCAGAAACTCACGATCAAGAGGTCGAAAGCAACCCCGCCAAAAAGTCGGTATTGAGGACCAGCAACTCCAACGAAAACGGGTACAGTCAGAAGGACAAAGAAGCGGCAGCACTACGAACGCGTCCTGACGGCAATGTCAGCCATCATGGCATTGAGTGCAACCAAAGTGAAGCCCAGGTTCAGGGCACGATTCGATTCAGACTCCAAGCCAATCCGCATCGACAATTGTGCATCATTCTGTATTTCGAATGATCGGCAAGATTTCGTCACCACCCTCATTCCTATCAACAGGAAACTTAGGGGGATAGGCGGCTTCCTCGGCAATATCCAATCAGGTACCCTTCAATGGGACATTGAAGACGATATGGGTCAGACACATCAAATTCGGATACCGAATTCGCTTTATGTCCCAGGCTCCCCATCAAGATTGCTCTCACCTCAACATTGTTGGGCACAAGAGTCTAACAATGTACGTCCCAACCCGAGGGGCACCTGGTGCGCTACCTACCATGACAAGGTGGTGCTGCAGTGGAGTCAACGCCAATTCCAACGAACACTCACCCTCGATCGGAGCACGTCCAACGTCGCCACGCTTTACACTGCATCCAGTTATGCCAAGTATAATGCGTTCTGCGCGGAATGCGACGGCGAAGAGCCCAATAACCTCGTCGCGCTCGATAGCAATGTCATCTCGGACGAAGAAGACGGCAACGAATCAGACGCAAGAAGCGAAGTCGACATGGAAGCAGCGAAACGAATAGTTCACCTAGAAGTCGAAGCGACGTGGCCGGCGGAAGGCCAAACTTCCCCTTCCGAATTTGATTTTGACCAACAACAGTCAATCATCACACCAGAATCGACTGAACAGGAAAACAGGGGCGTGCGCAACGACGTCATAACGGAATTTGCACACGTGCATCAACGCCTCGGGCACTTGCCACCGGCCAAGATCCAAAGGATGGCCGCAGCCGTATTACTACCGCGAAGGTTGGCAAATGTCAAGTTCCGGCGTGCC
>JAKSYS010000437.1:0-52629 GCA_022925895.1 Fragilaria crotonensis
TTGGTTTGGCATAAATGCTATGTCCCGCTTGCACCCCGATTACGCCACATCCTGAGTCCTGAGCCAAATCTTATGACAGCAGTGAACAGGAAACACGACACTGTCGATTTATTTTGCCCTTTCTGCCGAGAAGCGATGCATGTTCAAGCGCGTTGTACAATTCTCATCCACCGAGTCTTCTCGATATTGCAGTATCGCAGGCGTCACGCACCAGACTTCAGACAAACCAAATCAGTGCCACCTTCAACTACTCAACAATACAGCAAAATGTCCATATCCAGAGGTGCGGGTCGTATCCGTGCGTATCGTAGTCCGCGACACCTGCCAGAATCAAGCATCTGTTTCTTTTCACATGGTGCGTTTCAGACACGACCAGGATTGCAATGGTATCAGTCATCTGTGTGAAGGCATCGAAGAATCGCACTAGATCACCAGTCATCTCACCATTTTAAGAGGCATTCTTCACGACGCCACGATTGCGATTGCCGAGCCGATCAATTCACACTGATGACAGATACTCACGATTGTATTCACCGCCAAAAATGACTATTTCGTTCTGAGAAGTACATGTGAATGTGGTCGACGCCAACTGAAGCTTGCTACCTGGCAGTAGTACTGAGTATTTCTTGAACGGACGAGGCATCGAGAATTGAGGTCTATCAGCTTCTTCGCAAATTACACGCATTCGCATTATTGCTTCTGTTCATTAAGAATAGTGAAGGCATGCCTTGTGTTATCACGAACTCAAGTAGACATCTCATTTGAGTTCGTCGCTATATCCAGGTGGATGGATGGATCTGACCTTGAATCCATGATGAATGACCGAGTACAACTACGATACGGCCTATCTGGCCGCCGTAAATTGCGGCCCTGCCTGCCATTTATGGTTCGAAGCGGAGGATTGTGAGTGCAATCGAAAATGCGTCATCACGAATCTGCGAGGCCTCTCATCGATCCCAGACGGATGTGGGCGTCGTGACGCTAGATTCGAATCTGCCTGGTGTACTATCTAGCTAGAGGAAGGATTGTGAGTGCAATCGAAAATGGATCATCACGAGTCTGCGAGGCCCTCTCATCGATACCAGACGGATGTGGGTGTCGTGAGTCGACGCTAGATTCGAATCTGCCTGGTATACTATCTGGAGGAAGGATTATGAGTGCAATCGAAAATGCGTCATCACGCAGCCCTGCCTGCCATTCATGGTTCGAAGCGGAGGATTGTGAGTGCAACCGAAAATACGTCATCACGAGTCTGCGAGGCGCTCTCATCGATATACATACGGATGTGGGCGTCGTGACGCTGGATTCGAATCTTCCTGGTATACTAGGAAGGATCTCTCACCCGTGCGCTGGCGGTGCCAATCGTAGCAGAACCCAAAATCACCTACATAACCCAAGCCTTTGTTTTGGTAACTAGGAAATAGATTCATTGTTGGCTACACAGGTTTATTTCTTAGCCATCATTCTCTGGTAGAACTGAAGCTCACGTCCTTCCAAGACATATCCGTCACATCGTCCGGTTTGTCCAGGTCGGGAGGTAATCTTGCAAGCAAACGTCCAGAAGCAAACTGAGCGTCGACAAGTGGATCCAAGACGCGTTTGCTCTGTCGTGCCTTGATTTTGTCTTGAGAAAGTTGGCACTTGGAAGAGAGGTCAACCAACGCCGATTCCGTAGATGCCTTCTTCAAACCAAGCTTGATACCATAGTGCGACTCGTAATAACTCTAAAAGGGTTTCCATCAATGACAACAATGGCCCTTCACAAGAGTCTTTGTACGCACCAACTCGTTGTTGGACGCGTTGTAGGCAACATCCAGCACACGGACCTTGCGGGTAGCAACCTCAGTTCCCACGAAAAGTTACCAGTTTCGAGCTTGAGGGCACGGAACTCTTGTTTCCTCCTCTGCAACGAACTTCGTGAATGCGAGGCTCACCAATCTTGGTCATGGCAGGTGGACGACCCAATTCGAACTTGCGCTTCTTGCGAAATTGGGCGCGACGACCTCCTGTTTCGCGGCGCTTGTGGCGACCTTCACGAGTAATACCCTGTGGACAAGGAGATGAGATTTGGAGTTAGTTGATGCTGTCGGAGAGGAATATTCACGGACGAAAGGGACGATCAGGAGGAGAGGAGGGGCAGAAGTATCATCAATCGTTCAAATCAACGCCATCGCGACGGTCAGACCTCCCTGTGGTTTTCACCATGAGGATTTTCGATCCTTCTTGTCGCAGCTATCTCTCTCTGCTACTCCAAACGAACACGACGACGTCCATTTCAATGATCTACTCCATTCAACAATTAACAGCGGCTGCGGGCACTGACCATCTTCTACTATTCCCGTCGGGTCTCGATGATATCAACCTGTTGCAGGGATTTGCCGGTCGTGATGGTGGGGATGTCCTACTTGTCGTGCATACTGAGTTCAACGTAGGCTGGAAAATCGAGAGGTAACAAGTAATCTGTCGGGCTTCGTCCGTCTGCCACCAAACCGCTCGGTCAGTTTTGTCTCGTACAAATCATACTAGAATCCTCGTACAAGGACGAATGACGCACAGGCAGTGCTACATGGTACAAAGGACGGACGTCAATGTCACGCAACCCCACACCTGTCGCCGCCTGTCGTCTGTGGACCCGAGGGGTTTCGAAGAACTTTGGCGGGAGGTTGACCTGAACGTTGGAAATTGAGACGTATATAGTGTGTTACGAGACTTGCAACCCAACCTGGACGTGTGTGAGGTTTTGAATTGTACTCCGAGTATAAAGCAACAAGATGCCAAAGCCAAAAGGTGAGCCACGTTCGTCTGAAAGTTTTGATGCCTTCTTGTTGAATTTGGAGACTTCGGAACAAGTTTGTATGGTACTGGAGTATCTTACTGCATGGTGAATTCAGTGGTGGAGACGAACTTCTGAATACAGCGTAATACAACTCCAACTCACAATTCCGAAAACCGCATCTTAGGAAATGGAGGAAAGAATCGAAGAAGAGGAAAGGGAGATGGTGAAGAATCCAAGCGTGAATTGGAATTCAAGGAGGACGGTCAAGAATACGCCTGTTGTGAAAATGCTCGGAAATGGTCGCTGCGAATGCTACTGTTATGACGGAGTGACGCGACTGGGACACATTCGTGGAAAGATGAGAAAGAAGGTTTGGATTACTGCCGGAGATATCGTTCTGTGTGGTAAGCGCGAGTTCCAAGATGAGAAGGTGGATATCATACACAAATATTCAGCTGACGAGGCCAGGAACTTGAAGCAATACGGTGAACTTCCAGACTCGGCGAGAATTAACGAAACTGCCGTTGATATGGCCAATACGACTGCTGAGGAAGATGATATTGGTATTGACTTCGATGACATCTAGTCGGCGTAAGGCTAGCGACCGATTGGTGCTTGGGTTTTGGCTGTGTCCCATTCGAACAAGTACAGTAAAATTCTTATTTGAAACACCTACTCAAAATGCGATCATTCGCCATTATTCACAACGCGGCACAACGCATAACCAATTATCCCCAGAGAGTTTTGACATTGTGATCTCTGTCTCGCTTGCAAGAAGTCTTTGCGATCCATGATAGTGTTGAAATAGACTAGCCTGTAGCCTGTCACTAAACAGACAATTGACCAGGAAGCTCGATGAGTCGCAAAAGTTGCATACTTGAATTGAGACAGAAGCGGTGATGTGGGAGGAAGTGCTTTTACCTCTTACCGTCGCTGACACCGAACGTACATGCGCCTTATACTGGTACCACGTTCGACCTGGGATGCGATTTAGGAACGCGTGGCAATTGACTTGAGCCATTGGTGAGCTGCACAGGACCTGAGTCAAGAGTCGATTGGCCCTCTAGTCCTCTCCTCCGTGCAGCAGTTGCTATTTAGGAGTTGACTGCACAGTTGGAAGCCTTACTGGGGAGTACGGTCTTGGGGGAAACGCTAAAGAGGAAGAGTCCTGACATATCATGACGACGAACTTGGAACAATCGGAGTTCAAATCCAGAAGAACTACAAGTTAGTTTTACCTCGTTACTGTGCACGTCTACAATGATATTCACAAGTCCCCGTACCCCAGTCACCGCCTAGAATGGCTTGTGCCATCACTTGACCTAAACTTTCCTTGAATCGAGCTTGGGCAGAGTTATCTTACTGATCCGCGGGAATACATTTTGCGTGTGCTGCTATTTCTGACTCTAAGACGCTCCGAATCGAAACACCCAAGACGTCAATGTCTCCGTACATTGGCTTCCTTTCAGCAATCTACCGACTGAAACTACTCCATGAAAACCAACTTTTCATTTCAAACGCAGCATACTTTCTCATTCTTTACAACCGAATTCCATCCCTGTTGCGTATTTCTTCCATCCCTTATTACTAGACTGAGAAATCGTTTTCGTTTACGGAGGAACAAAGTTTGGATTTGCAAGTCGAATCGCCTCTGGCATGTTACGAACCCAACAGCCTTTATCTTCAACAAAATCTTCGCACTCCACAACATCATATTCTAAACTCATTTCTGGTCTCATATCATAGACTGTTTCACCAATCAAAACGCCACTACCGGCAGCAGCGGCATTGGCCATGGCCTTGTATTCTTCTTCCTTGTGTTCCTGTCGCATGCGTTTTCAATATCGTCTCTTCCGATAATGGGTTCTGTGCACATTGATAGTGGGAGATCCATTACGAGGTTCAAAGGTAGGATTGGCAGAAATGTGCGGTTGCTCGTGTTTTTCTTCCACAAAGTGGTAGGCGGCACAATTAGTCACATACTTGCAATTCACGCAGATGCAAGGCAGTGATGATGAGATCTCACGTGACGAACCGCATTGTGAAAGGAATGTGACAGTGACAAGAAGACTAAGGATTGAAAGCGCTTTCATGATGGCCTGCCCGACAAGAACTCTCGCAAAAGATGAGAGAATGATCTCTCCGACGATTGTTGGCTTGTTACGTTTTTGTTCCAAGATGCACTTTTCCTCGGAGGGAACCTGAACAAGCAATACAGTAGCGTCCATGTGAAAGGAAGCAACGTACCGTAGAATGCACCTGGATCTCCGTATATACACACATTGGTGCAGTATCAGGTCTAATGAACAGCCGGATGGTTTGCCGTTTACAGTACTACTGAGTACTAGTGCGTCGTAGGTCGTAGGTCGTAGGTCGTAGACTACACTTGCACTGTCCAAGTATTTGGGTGTTCTCGGCGTTCAAGGGACGTGTACCGTGTACTCAGTACCAATTTCCATTACACCTTAGTAATACATGTACTACTACCGGTAGAGCGTAGATCTGGGATTTGTATCTTCGAATCCCTGGGTGTCATCAAAAATCATTTCTAAATCAGTAAGATTGATCTAATGTGGACGCTCTTCCTCACTTCTCTGCTCCTCTGACAGTCCACTCTCTGAGTGTGGCACTCCCAACAGCAAGCTCGTTGTCGTGACGGGTGGTGCTCGCGGTATTGGTAAGGCCACATGTTTGCTCCTTGCCGAGCGGGGATATCAAGTCGCAGTCAACTATCGCACAAATTCGAATTGGCGGATCAGGTTGTGCAAGAAATCATCGATGCGGGAGGCAAGGCAGCGGCGTTTCAAGCAGATGTGTCGGATGAACAGCAGGTGATACAGCTATTTGATGACGTTTGTGCATTTCGATGCGCCCCCACCGGCCTCGTGAACAATGCCGGAATCATGGAGCCCATGGAGAAAGATCTACTAAAGGTTTCGACAGAGACGCTGGAAAATGACTTCAAAGTGAACGCTATGGGTCCCTTCTTCTGTACCAAGGAGTTTGTTAAGCGATGCTCGACCAATAATGGAGGTGTTGGAGGATCCATCGTTTGTGTGTCATCAGTATCAGCTGAATCCGCACAAATACTTGCTTATGGCATGTCCAAATTGAGGTCATGGTGACAGGATTGTCAAAAACTTTGCCTCTGGAAGGTATTCGATCAACACTGTTGTACCTGGGTTGACTGATACCGGTTTAGCGTCACCTGAGATCATGGAGGTAATGAAAGGTTTCATTCCACTCAGAGCTGGCAACCCAGCCGAAGTTGCTAAGGCTATTGAATTCCTCCTGTCGGACGAAAGTTCTTATTGCAGCGGTACCAAGATTCGTTGCTGGTGGGCTGTAGAGCGAGCATATCGCCAGGCCTCTTTCTGTTTATGTGAATACATCATTATACTTCACATACCGTTGACGCGCGTATAGTCGTGCGAGGAATGTCAACGTGACGGATCCGTTGTATTCAAGAGACAGTAGTTTGCCGCTGTCTAAAGAAACAGTGTATCGATTGCGCACAAAAGCGCTTCTGGCATCTACATAAGTGCGAACGTTACACGATGGACGTTCGCAAGAGTAGGTATGGTACGAAACTAACATTTTGGCAACGGCATGACCATCTCCCGAATGCTATTCGCCGTTTCTTACTCCAGTCTGATTTGACCGCCTCGACGCGTAGCCTTGCTCCAATATGGCTATGACATCATATATGGTGAATTGGCTGGCCAGATCCGATTAGGTTTCGACCCAAATATGTTTAAAATACTGGAGTTCTTGGGAACTCGAGCATGCATACACTTGTAGCTTGTACTCCAGTAGCTGCATGCACTGAGTTTTGTCATGGCGTACGTCGTACCCAGTACGTACCAGGTACAGTACAGGTACCTTGTACGACCTCCAAACGGGTTGCAACTGTACCTCCGATAAAATAGACTCAAAATTGTGTCTGCTCGTAGAAACCAAGTACATGACTACTGGAGGTAAAGAATCCATGCAGAAGATGTGCGTATGCCGTATACAGCCCATCGTATAAATGATTCATCCTGCTGTGGCATATCTGTTTTGATGCCAACCATGCCAAAAAAGGAATCGTTTCGGTCATCGACTTGTGTTGCAATTCGATGTGCGTGGTGTCGGTTCGACTGGCAAATTTGCATTTACTGCGCCTCGTGGTGGTGGTCTGTACTCCCCGAGTTGTTTAATGCGTCGCTGTTTCAGTCTTCAGCATCGTCATCGATCATCGAATCCAGATTCGAGGACAACCATCAGCAGCTTTAAGGTTGCGGAATCGCCTCCCTTGTTGTTTGTGGTACGTGTTGCAGCCATTCTTGGTTTGTCGAATGAATACCGTGATGTAAAACATTTAAACACGATGTCTACTAACATACATATTCTACGCATTAGCACAGCCGACAAATCCTAATCGACGGTCCCATCGTTGTCGGCATTGATCTTTTGCTATTTTGGGCGAGGATCTTGCTGATTTTTCTTTGCAGTGCTTGCATGTCTCTTTGCCGTGCATACATGGTCTCTGCTCTGTGCATTTGTTGCATGTAACTCCATTCTGCTTCCTCGCAGCATCACCAAGACGAAGCCATTCAGCTTGCTTCTCCATCCATTTGTCATTGTTCGTTGCTTTCCGTGACTCACAAGCCAATGTCTCAGCTTCACCTTGCCTATCTCCAACTTTGCTCTACGATGACAAGCCGCTGCGGTGTATACCAGCATGCCTATGATGCCTAACGGTTGTCGAATTCACATTGTTTGTCCAGCTCTGC
Organism: Fragilaria crotonensis; assembly: GCA_022925895.1. Classification (NCBI taxonomy): domain Eukaryota; phylum Bacillariophyta; class Fragilariophyceae; order Fragilariales; family Fragilariaceae; genus Fragilaria; species Fragilaria crotonensis. The sequence continues at coordinate 7,552 of JAKSYS010000437.1, forward strand.
CAACAGGTTGATGAAGCAAAGCAACTAAGATCGCATTCTTTTTGATGTCGTGGTTTCCAACCCCAGCTCTCGTGTCCTCCATCCTTTGACTTGCCATATTGACGGGCAAGAGATAAATCATCGCTCAATGGCTTCGCATCCTTTGACTTCTGCTTTTCTGGAGCCGGTGTTGTCGTTTATTGCTGGCACTGTGATCCCTGCTTTTGCAGGATGCTGTGCCTCGTGTCACGCTGCCAGGCACCCCGGTTCGCTTGTCTTCATAACGAGACCGGAAAAGTCCTCTGGTGCTTGTGTTTGTTTCCTGCTGCATTTTGGTGTTCTCAACATCACGTAATGCTTCCAGCTGTGCCGCAGACAGCCAGGACCCAAGCCTCCACCGCGTGAACACTTTCCTGGCAACAGTCTTGCAAAACAAGAACATATTGTCGTCCGGTGGGTTTGATTGCAGTTTGAGAATCCTTTGTACAGTATTTGGCTGCCGGCGGTGTTGTCGGGTTAGTAGCCAACAATGTTTATTAACATCGTGCCTTCCATTCTGCCTCTATACTTTGTCGGTTGTTATGGAACTCCGCATACCTTGCTTTCTTCTCTCCTCCTCACTGCATGCTCTGAGCAACGCGCAACCATGTCGCCACCATCATGTATTGTCAAGCAAGGAGAGGGACGTTCAATGATTGTTGTGTCGTTGTGGTCATGATAAGGTATAGTACGCCGCGCGCCGTAGGTTTTCGTGTGAACAAAGGATTGGATTTATGGATGGACATGCTCTAGCTAGTGTCTAAAGGCCGGACCACTTGCCTTAATTAACCCTGTCACTTGCCTTAATTAACCCTGTCATTTTCGTACGTGTGCAAGACGCTTTTCTGTACATTTTATACTACGGGCCACTGGAAAAAATACTCTGTTTGCACTCATCAATGTGATAAGATAATGACACTTATCTGCATTCATTTGATCCATTTTCCTCTTTATTTAACTTTTGTGGAAATCAGGGATGGAAAAAATGCTCGATACTTTATTTTTTCATCCCAAATCAGTCTCTGACTACAGGTACGCAATCTTGCGTAGCACTTGTACATGTTCTACGTAAGATCAAAACAGCTTTTTTATTTTTGTAAGTCCATTTTCATTCAATTCTACAATGTCGTGTTGAGACTTTGAGAGAAACATGCTGAGTGATTGATGTCCGACAGCCTGGAGAATCATTTCGGCCACGTTTGAGCTTAATTGGATTTGAACATCGTGAGCTGTGGAGGATGTGATGTCATGGTCAAAATGAACGATGAAATTACACGCATATTTTTTTAGCTCAAGATTTTGTTTAATAACTGTATAACAAACAACATTGAGCTATTGCCTACATAGGCCATGCAACCTGTCAGTGTTCCAAGGAGATAGGCCAAGTCTGGAGTCCGATGGACATCGGATAAGATAAGGGGAAGCATTTCGGAGAATCGCAAATACTGGGTTAATTAACCCCAAATGGGGTTAATTAACCCCAAATGGGGTTAATTAACCCCGTCGGGCCTTTAGACACTAGTACTCAGTAGTAGGGAGTTGTACTGGTTTCCTACGAGATGACCCAATTTTGTATTGGCGCAGTCAATTTTTTATCGGAGGTACAGTTGCAAACCCGTTTGAGCTAGTAGTATGTGCGTTGAGCGTAGACATTAGACATATTAACGACATCACTTATCACGCACATCATGCTGTATACTCGTACTGGTACCGTAACTGTTACTACTGTACTCTTACCCCACACCTTCCTGCTTCCACCATACGACTAGTACATATCATACCAGAATTACTCCCATACACAGGGAATGGAGGCTGGTGGGATGGACCAGGAGGTTCCGGAACATTTGCTCCAGTCGCATATTTTTTAGCAGAACTATGACCTGTACAGAAATTCATTATGACTGGATTCGTAAGAAGCAAGAGCTTTGTTCATATAGTTGTTGAAGATGTAATTGGTTGTATTTGTAAAACAGAATAGAATTTGTGGACTCCTACTTCACGTGATGTAGACCAAATTTCTCAACGTACGAGAAGCTCAACACATATCCTACTATATTATAAATTAATTGTGTGCGTGTGTGCGTGCGTGCGTCCGTCTGTTACGGAGTATGACCACTCTGGGGTACTGGATCAAATGAATACTGTCTGAATTTTTTCACTTCGCCAGGGTTGAGTACTGAAAGTAAACAGTAACAGTAAAAGTAGTGGTACGGAGTACGACCAGGTTGGGGGTACTGTACGTCCAGTTTCCTGTAGCAGACACTCCGATCAAATGTGAGGTACCCACTAGTAAAATATATAAATAATAGATTGAGTACCTGGTACAGTAGTTGAATATGCCTTGAGGGTATTGATCATCGATCCGTTCTACTATCCTCAATGCGTGTTGAACATCCATTTTTCTTTGGGCAATGTGCTCACCAAGAAAAATTCCATGAGCATTTCGCTCACCCTGAGCATTTTGCTTCAGCGTTTTGCTCATCATGAGCAATTTCCTTGAACATTTTGCTCACGTTGAGCGTTTTGCACACCCGTTCTTATCAACATGAGCAACCTGAAGAAATATGTCTTTTCTGTATATCACATAGCTCGCACGTAAAAGTCTTTTGTCCGAAACCGTTAATGTACTTTAAGTGCTAGTCGTACTGTATGACAGTGAAATAGTCAGATCAGACATTCAGTTCCTAAGCATGGACCAACCGATTTGCTGACGTAGTGAGAACTCATCTTGTACTGGAGTACTAGTACCTGATACTGTGGCTCCTGATTGGAGAAAGACTTTGTCCCTTCGGGATTGTGAACTAAAAGTTTTATTTAAGACTAATCTAACCGTATGCTTGTAGTTCTCCGTTTCCACGGTTCGTGCCGACTCCAACTGCTCATGCCACAACCACGACACCCGTTTACCGACAGTCCCGCCTCTGTTGCCCGTGTTCTCCGTTACCTGGTACTGTGCCCGTTCCAGTCCCAGACCCCTCTGTCGTACTAAGCCATATGCATAGTTAATAGTTAGTGGTTCGGTTCATCATAACAGCTTAGTTGTTTGCATGCTGGAACTGTACTTGTACGTGGTATTCGTACGTTGTAGTATACTCCGAGAAGAGTATGAATACACATGGATCTCGTGACTCGTGACTCACCATCTCACGGTGCGTGTCGTCCGTTTACTGTAACTGTTTAACACGCTGATGTTTCATAGAGATTGTACTGGAACCTGGAATTAGTACTTGTACTCCGTTTCACGCTCACATCGCAACGCAACATCGAAACAGGAGAACATAAAACTCAACCCAGATCCAATAAGGAAGGGCAGAAGCAACCCGCACAGCTCCCCAAGCAAAATAATGGTGGAGCGTCCATGCCGTCCTCGTATCTTGCTCACTGCTGATGATTTTTTGCGGATTGGTCTGGATTGGGCAGGCTTTAATGCTTTCGACGAGAAAATGTAAACGAAGCAACCAACATTCAACGTTTCAAGTCTCATTTTGGTTCCTTCCAATTGTCTATGCCAATGTGTGGGAAGATCTGTTAACAACGGAGGTTGATGAGGCTCGCATTAATCCCAGGTCAAAAGTTGAGAACTTTGTCCCTTTACTCTTGAATGTATACCCGACAGAAGAGAAGCTTGCAGGGCTTTCAAAAACCTGTGAGACGTCAGCTCGGAAGTGGGCGTGGTTCTTTGCCAGAAAGTACAGGCACTGAAAGTGAAAAAGGTAAGACTTTGTACTATGACAAAGAAATTGCAAACAAGCTGTAACAACTCACAGTTGTCGTATTAGATTGTTTGGCCAGAGGGGTGGACAGCCGAAGCTTGTATAAACACTAATCCTGGCAACAACGCCACTCCAAGGTTTCTGTACTTGTTGATGGCGTCCATTGTAGGTACAAATGAAGTGATTCATCCTACATTGCTAAAAATACAAAGCTTTACTCCCACAAGTTCAATCAAGCTGGCGTTGACTATGAACTCGCTTTGTCTCTCAGAGACAGTTCACTAGTGTGGATTGCTGGACCATTTGTAGGATCCAAGCATGATGCTTCACCGTTTTCGGGAATGTGGACTGTGATAAGACGCCAGACAGCAGGAAAGGTGATTGCTGAGGGGCTACCGAGGAAAAGTACATTCAGGCGACGACCTAACCTCATGACATTAATTAGAGCTCCGTACTTTCAAGGTGAGCACAGTCAATGTATGCCTCGTGGCATGAGATTGTTGGAAATGTGACACTCATAAACAAATTGACTGTATAATGCCAACAATAGAGTCGAGCCCGGGCCAGGCATGAGACATTCAACGCAAGGATAAAGACATTTGCATGCCTCGACCAACGTTTCCGTCACGGCATGGACAAGCATAAAGTCTGCTTTGAAGCAGTGTGCGTTATTGTCCAGTACCAACTTGAACTTGGATCGCCGCTCTTTGATATATAGGAGAATAGTTAGAACAAAACTCTGGCAAGATGGCTACAACCCGAACAAAGAAATTGTATGATGACGAGAGGTCTCGGCGGCTGAATAATAAAGTCTAGTAGCTAAAATGTTGCATAGAAATTGCTAGGGGAAAATAGTCTGACAATGACTATCATAGACCCACCCTTTGTATGCGGACACCACAGGTTTCCATTAGCACATAGTAGGTTGAATCTGACTGTACAAAGACTCTAAGTGTTATACAGTACCTACCTTGTGTCCTAAAAGCACGATATAAGCATCCATGTGGTCTAGGATCTACTGTGATAAAAAAAAAACCTCAAATCTAAGTTAACGTGCTGCCGCTTCTTTCGTGGTATAAAAGGTCGACTCGCACGACCAGATATGATCCGAGTGGGACCACGTCCAGTATCAGTAATTCGCTGTACGGTATTTACCGCACGGGTTCAAAATAAGACCGTATCGATCTCACCCCTGCTATCGCTTTCTCCTTTGCTCGTTTTGCGCTTTCTTTGAAAATTGGTACATTCACCGTTAGCCAATTCCGAGTTACCCATAGTGGCTTATGCATATGTTCGTGTTCTTCACGAAGTAATAGTTCGCGGACTCGGTTCATATTGAGACGCTTGCCATATACTTCTCGCAGCTGCGCTGAAATCTCTCGCTTTTCCCGCATGGCACGGTCTGCTGCGTCGCTCCCGTGTAACTCTTCGTTCCTTATCTTCCATAGCTTTTGCCATTCCTTCCATATCAAACAAATCAGTTTAGTTTGCCATCGGTGACCGCTGCGCCTGTCCTGTGTGCCTCGTTGGGACCGCAACCTTGCATAATGGTCGTCTTGAATCCGGCTCCATTCCGCACTGAACCTCCCGTTGATCGTTTGGCGCCAACCGATCGAATTTTGCTGGGTGATCAACGCTCGAACATCAGTGGAAAAGAAAATTGGCGATGCTTGAAACTCGACTTCCTCATTTGTGACCATCCAGTCTCTTATTGTTTCGTTCCATAAATTGCGAAGTAATGGATTTGTTTCTTCTTTAGCGTGGAACTCATCAATGATGTGATGAAAACTGTCCCTCCAATTCTGACGACTTGCGGCCGTACACTTAAGGATATGGTCCCTGGTTTCCGGCATGTTCCACAACCTGGGCACATTCGTGTTCTGCTTTCTTGCTTGTTTAAGCGTTCAAGAGTGGGTAAGCACTCGTGTACCAGTTTTGTGATGTGTATCCGTTTCTTTATCATCTGTTTCATCGCCTTTCCATGCGCCCGCCAGTTAATCGTAGCCATAGTTGCTTCGGTGTACCCATACTTGGCTTGAATGTATTCTCGCAATGGTCCTATTGTCGCCCGGTGTCGGATATCTTGCGCATACTTCGAAGTTTTTGTTCCTCTGGATAAACAAGAAATGCTCCTGTATTCGGTGTCATGAGTGCATATGGATGTGCGCGTCCATATTGATCTTGATACCTCCCGCTAAATCATCAGCGTCGACGTTTAACTGCGCCCGTAGAGTAAGTCTATTGTACGCCTTCTTCTTGTCCTGGTGGCCTTTAACATAGACCAGTTTGACTCCTGGCATATGTGTAAGAGCATATCGGATTTCAACGAGTAAATCCCATTCAGGTATCAAAGGATCAAGGGGGGTGAGATTCCTGGGAAGTGCAGTCGGGGCAGATGCCGCAGGGCCCCCGTCCCGATCTCGTCCGAATATTGTGTCAAGCATGCTTTGACTATCTGTCCCGATTGTACCGTCCCATGGTTCAATCATGTTTGTATATTCAGACAGCCTCAACAAAAATCGCAGAATTGACAGCATGCCACTGCATTCTGCTCGGTAGGAGTCCATTACGTATCCCCTTGATGGTCCCATTCCGTCGCTACTCGTTCGCCTTGGGATGTGCTAATCATCCATCCGAATGATCCGTCGGTGCCATACTTCTCGGAACCATCGCTCCCGGCTTCAAATCCTTGGTGTAACTCTAAACATGCTGTATACGGATCCACAAATAAGTCTGTATGCCGCAGGAGATCGACCTCCCATGCATCAAGCTGTTGAACGTAGTCGTCAAACGTAGCCACTGGTAACGGTCGCGGTTGGATACTCCGAGACAGCTTGTTGATTATTTCCCATCGATGCATTCTTCCTGCCTGCTGAATTTCCACGGGTACTGCCATATTCGGAATCTCCTCTTCGATATTGAGATTGCTTTCTCTATACATTCGTTGAGTGTCTTCAAGCTTCCGACATTTGACATATTCCCCTCCCATTCGTCGCACGTATAATGTCGATCTGTAGACGTAAGCAGGGTAAGATATCCGACTTTCTGTGGTAGTTAGTAACCAAGGCCCCAAGGGTTGGACCAATGTGCCGTCGGGATAGCTCCATAGCGCATTTGCTTTTTTCCATAATTTCCATGATACTGCAGATGGTAACTCTTGATGCACCTTCATCCACCTCGGACGATTGCTGAACAGTGATTCTTGACCCGTGAGTTTTGCTTGATCTAACTGCGTTCCCTCTGTCGTCGCCAAATCCGATATTGTCAGCGCTCCCAGGTATAATCGACAATAATTGATTCGCCTGATTTCATTATCGCTGAATCGACCTGATGCTAATATCCGATCCATAATGAATTCATCGTGACGTCGCTCTAGTGGTGCAACACCCGTGTAGTCCAACTGTATTCCTGCTTTGATAAAGGCCAAATATCCACGCAGGGAACTTAACCATTTGGATTCCAGATGCGGAGATTATCGTACACATTTTCCATCAACGGTAGTGAGGTCCCAACACAGTATTGTGCCCAAGCTACGGCACATCGGAGTAGCCTTCCTGCTGTTGTCTTGTTGCGCCAATGCCTCAAGAATAATTGAACTTGTCCGATACCTTGTTGGTCATACAATCTCCTGAAATTAGCGCCGCCGTATTCCAATGGACCGTATATGATAGCTCGTTTTGTGTTCCGATTATATCCACATTTCGCAATGATGATTGACATCGCTTTCCGTTGAATATTGTTTAATTGAGCTGCCGTGAAGTGTGAATTTGCGAGGGGATAACCGATACTTGGTAAGTAGCACGCGTAATAGAACGTCCATGCTTCTTCTGGGGTCAATGAACATTGATACAAAAATTCGACCGAATTATCGCTCTTGGATTTCAGTTGTCGATATTGTTCGCGCTGTGTGCCCGCCGGATCTTTGTAGTGACCCAAGGTTTTGTGTGATGCATATGGAGACAAGTACGTGAGTTCTTGATCGATTCCTGATGCGGGATCTTTTACGCGGACTCCTTTGAACTGAGACGAATCCGTCATTAGGATAGGGGCTCCTGTTACCGTGAATTGCCAAGCCATAACGTGATACGAGCACTTCGATGGTTCTAATGCTCCTCCAGAAATCCCAAGCAGTTCCGCCCAGAGTTGTGCGTTATTTTCCAACTGGGTGATAATCTGATGGCGTGCATTTTCCGTTTCCTCATGATCGAACAGGTTGGTTTGCCCGTTTGAGTCATCGACGAAGCCGACCATACCGAGTTCCACTGTTTCTGATGTACTTGGATTTTTGTAAGTTGCCTTTGCTGCTTTCTGGTCATAGCAATCGTAAAGTAGACTCGACAAGAAACACCATATAGCAGGAGAATTACCACTTCCTTGTCCTGTTCCGTATATTGGGTGAGTATTGCTATGCGTGTAGCTCTCTTCTGCTAATCCCATTTCGGTTCTGATGTGATATCTTGCGTGCTTTAGCGTCCGCGCGTTTGACGCTGTCACTGAAGGGGGCACTCCAAATGTCTGACTTGCAACCATTGCCAAGTTTGGAACAATCCGGTCGTAGCACGAGGCTGCATCGTAATTCGTCTGCACCAATGTTTTTCTTGTTAAGCGGAAATCTCAAACTGAAGTTCTTCGATGAATACTGGGTCTATTGCATTCCGATGAGGTCGCGATCCATATTGGCCATCGTTTAGAAGTGATAGACTCTCTGCGTGATACAATGCTGATCGCCATTTTAATCCCATCGCTAGATTGTAATCTGCTTCATACAGATGGATAACTCTGGTACGATGGATCCGAATGTTCCCTGGTTCTTTGAACAGTATACTATTTGCCACTTTCTGCCACCGGCGATAGGAGTATCCTCGAGTCAGGGCGTAGTTTATCAAGTGCAAATGAAGTTGGAACAAATCGGACTGCATTTTGTCAAGTTCTTCCCGATTGGCTTTGTGTTCTTCATCTTCATCTTCTGGAATGTTGGAATATTGATGCTTTGCTATCAATGCTTTGTAATGCCCGAGATGTAATCCTGATGGTGAGGTCGCAGTGGATTCTCGCCATACTTGTAGTTTACTCTTCATCTCGCCCTCGGTTATGGAGGCCATGTGTTCCATTGTCGCTATTTCTGCTGATTGTTTCAAATGATCTAACAACAGTCGAAGATTGCTTTGCATTTCCGGATCGTGTTGGTAAGTTCCTGTTAGTAGTTGTTTCGCTGCCGAACGCTGGCCTGTGAATCCAAGGTCTGTACTCAACGGTGGAACAGTGAACGGAGTCCTTGCGCTTGTCCGAAATGCTTCTGATTCCGTGTCCGAAGATGATGCAAAACTTGAGTTGGGATATCAATCTGTTGCCACGAGGTGCACTCTTTGGATCCATCGTCAAATCTGTCGGTATTTCGATACGTGTAACGCCTTGTCGCTCATGAGTCAGTCGTAATCGTCGCAACTTTGAGAAGAGTTGGTTGAGGGCTTCCGCTTTTGTAGATGTCGCAACCTTGTAGCTTGATCCTGATCACTTGCAACCGCCGATGCTGTCAATTCGTCGATCTTTTTCTTCTTTCGCTTGCCCTTACTTCGTAACTGGATTTGACCAATTCTTGAACTTGGCGTTTCAATTCTTTGAGTAATTCTTTACACGCTTGTGTGGTTCTGGGCATCTCTTCGGATGGAAAAACGTCCTGCCACTCGTGCTGTATGACCTCCCAATTATCCAATCGTGTCCTCGCCATTGATAAGCACTTATTCACCACTTGAACTTTTTCTAGCTTGTGCTAAGTCGACTGACCAGAATGGTTTGTCGAAGTGAGGAATGGTTTGTTCAGCTGCAAGGCTCGCCGCTTCTACATCTTTATCGAGTCTTTCTGCAAATCGATGTCTATTCCTGGCAATTCTAAGCGTTTCATCCTGTCGAAGACGTTATGTGCATCCAGATACTTGTGTTTTGCTTTGATGTATGCCGTCACCTGTTTCAGATTGTTTGCCTTCAACACTCGTGGCTCGTATTTTGATAATGGTTGAATCTGAATTCCGAACAACTTGTCTGTCGAAAGATCCACAAAATACGTTCGATGGTCCGTTTGGTATCTTGCGTTGAATGCTTCATACCCTGCTTTTTCCACTGCATTAATTACATGCGGGGTGGCGAGGGCGTAATCCAAACATCTCTGGCCGCGGGCGTAAGTTGCTGGAAGTCTGCCTCCGTGCCGGTGCTTCATTACATCAATTAAGCCAATGTCGTCTACTATTTTTTGCATGGAGTCTTGTTCGTCTCCGATTTGCTCATTGAAGTCGCCGACCAAGAGAATTTCATGACGTTCGCTGCGACATTGCTGAAGAAACCGTTTCAAATCTCGCCGAAAAGCCTCTCTGGGGGCGATCACCGGATCTTGTTCTTGGATGAGAAAACTTTGTTGTTGAGATGCCGCTGTCATCAAACCTTTGCCTGGACTATCTGTAACGACTTGATAAGCTGAGATTACTGTAAATATAACACCTGCTCTTCCCTGAAATGTTTGACTTGTCCATCGACCCCATTTGTCTTGTGATGTAGACTTGATTCTGCCTGTAGCGTTTCCCATTGTCATCATGAATGTGCCGCCTGGTTTATATAAATTCTTGAAGACGACGGGGGTGTTTGCGAAGTTAATCCGTGACCGTTGCCAGTACTTACGTGTAGTATCGAATACTATACTTCGAACTGGTGATTGCATGGAGTCGAGGTTGTGTTCTTGTCCGCACGCTATGTCCGCCTGTACTTCTTGTAAAGTTGTGCAATATGTATCGAATTGTCCTCCTCTGCGATCCAGTGTAAATCCGTTGACGTTTGCCGAATAAACTCTGAGTATTCCGTCTCCTTTATTTTCCATTTCATCGCCCCATATATGATTATTTCGTTGATTCGTTGTCGACAATTGTATCTCTCTGTTAACCCGAGTCGTTCCTGTGTCGTCTATAGTTTGCGTGAAAATCTTCCTCCATTCTGTCTGTGCGATATTCAGACGGTCCATAGGCGTTACAGAATGCGTCCTGTGAACATTTCTATCATGAGCCTGCCTGATATACGATCCTGGATTACTATTAATCATTGTGGTTGTCGTGTGCCTCTGTATCCATGAATGTTTCCGATGTCGAGGACTTGTTGCTGCTCTCAATGCCAGAGCCTTGCTTATTGAAGTCATTCTCTCCTGAGTCCGACTTGTTGTCTTGTTCGCCTTCTTTATTCTTGGCGATTCCATTGTTTTGTTTATTGATTTGCGCTGAGCTCGATTTATCATTCCATAGGCCATCTTGGTGGTCGATCATCTGGGCTGCTAACTTTGTTGGTGTCATACACATTCTTTGGTCTTCATTTTCGACTCTCGATTCTGACGTTTTTCTCGGTGTTGCTTTGTTATCCCATCTTTTAGCTCCTTCGATGTGATTGCTTTGTACCTTTTATATCATCGTCATCTGGCTCGTCGATTTGTGTTGCTCTTCTTTTGGATGCATTAGACGACATCTGTGCCATCATCATTTGACTAAACATTGTTGTCATGTCATGAGTAAAGACTCTGAACTGTTCTTGCAAGGCCTGCGATACCTGACTTTGTACTTTTTCTTCGATAGTTGCTTGGTCTTGTGCTTGCTTGCCTTCAATCATGGCTAACCTCTCTCGTAACGCAGCAACCTCGTCTCTACTTTTAGCGAGTTCCTGTTGTAGGAGTTTGTGTTGTTCCGACTCGACTGTGGAAGTCTGCTCGCTTGATGAGTAAGTTTGTGATCCACGGACTTTATCTGCCCACGATGCTTTACCGACGTATGATGAATTAGCTTGGCTGCCTCCTAGTGTAGATTCGTCTGTAACGCTCTGTTGTTCCTTGCGATATATGAATGTAGGTGGACTTTCGTTTGAGATATTCGAGCCGATTGACATTGCAGTATTAATACTGATTGTCAAATAAGAATGATCGCCTTGCGAGATGCCATCGGATTCAATCGGCGATACTGCTGGAGGTCCAGGGTATCGATCTGCCGAAACTTTAGCATCTGGTTCGACGTGTTCTTCGTACCACTTTGGAATCGCCTCTTTCAATACTTCCCGTACCTGATGATAGTTCTTTTGATGGACTAATACTTTGTATTTTCCATCCTCATTCACGGATCGACACGGTAATAGCGAAATGACACCCGATGTAGCGATGATGCGTTCGGAAAGGTAGTGCATTGCATCTTGTCCAATGTGATTCAACACGATAACGTAGTTTGTTGCTAACGTTCGAGTTTGTGCTTTGATGAAACGCTCGAATGCATCCGGGTGACGAGATCTCATTTGAAAGGGTACAAAGGTTCCGCTTTCTTTGTATGCTTCTTTCAATTGTTTGCTAAGCTCGTCTCGATCTGCTCTCAAAGTTTCCACTGCGTACGCTTTGGTTCTGACGATGCGTCCTTTCGCTGTTTTGATCTTTGGGGAACAATACACCAATCTAAATTTGGGGATCTTCATCCGCGGTAACGCCTGACGTAGGGTATTGGTGAACTTGGTTGTCGCTTGGTCAATGTCATAGAACTGTGGGTCGAGACCATAGATAAAACCGAGTTGTGTCGTTTCCCAGTCCGTTTCGCTCCAACGATGTTCGTTCACGTAGAAATTATGTTCTTTCATCAACTTGAAGATTGAATTGGTTGCCTTTAGTTCGCTCAAGGAAACCACCGAACGGATTCGATGAACGATATAAGTCGAAACGCTTTTGTGGTCCTGACTGTTGTTGGTGTACGTAGTATTCTTGTGCTGGCGAGTGTGACGATCGAAATGGAGATGAAACTGCTGGACATGCATCTCGGGATCAATACGAAGTGGCTCGATCTTACTGACTTGGCGATTTCGATTATCGAAGAACTGAATCTTATCGCTACCGAAGGCCATAATAGCTTCATGCATCCAATTTGCATGAAGGATTGCTGGATGAATGTTGTCGTTGTTTTGAGATGGAACAAAACGAAATCTAAGCGTTATTTCGACGCTAGACTTGACAGTTGACTTTGAACTTTCTCCACGGTTAGGTGTAACTACGGTATCGTCGTCATCGCATGGAAGATCGCTTGTTGCTTGAAGGCGTCCGGTGGCATGATGAACGGAAGGGTCCATCATCGTCGTTGAAGCGCAGGTACCAAGACCTACTCAAGATTCACGTAGAAAAACCTAGTGGGCTTACTATTTTCTCCTAAGTGAAAATTCTAGGATCTACTGTGATAGTTAACAATGTAGTATTGATGTATCCTGATGTGAACCAATATATGATACCATGGAACCTTAGAGCACCTACACAAGATCAAGTAGGTATTCTATGTCCATGTTCCAGTTCATCATCTGCATCTCTAAAGGGGTTGGAGCGATACGTTACGTCACCAGGTGTTGTATGTAGGTGTTATTACATGATGGGCATTAGAAGTGTATTGCAGAAATTGTGTACAGATATACCAGTATCAGGTTGTGTATGTCATATAGTAGATACAGAGGATTTACACATAGTCTATATTGCAGGTATACGCAGTAACATGTGTGCATTATGTTATAGGATGTTAGAACATATTATAATATCTAACCTCTCAGAGAGTCCACATAGTCCCAACCTTACATTACAATGAATCTGGATATGTTACTTTATCATTTTGTAGTGGTACTCTTATGGCACAATCTCATGAGAACATGTGGTATGATAGCATGTCTAGAAGGTGTACTACTCAACATTATCAACGCATAGTATCACCTGCAGCCTCTCTAGAGTATGTTAGACTTGGATTATCCAATATATACCTGAACCAGGCAGTATGTACACCTTTGTGTAGATATCAACTCAATATTACAGCGGCACCATAATACACAGAGAATCCAATACTAATATCTAAGAATCTACCTACTGATGATAAGTATCCTAATTACATTCCTATGCCTGGATTGAATCTGTTTGTAGTGTTTGTTAATATGGAATTGACATATCAAGATGGCATAGTCATGATGTTGTCTCGTAGTAGTGCTGCATCTAGATTTTGATATGAGGCTACAGTTAATGTTACACGAAGTCCACATTGTAAGTCTATACTGTTGTGGGTGATAGAATTCATGGATAAATAATGCACATACTATAGTGGTGACACTTACATGCATGTGTTTACCTGTTAATGGTTTGGATACTACAGTACAAGTACCTGGTAGCTATGCAGTACTAGTACGACAAAGCTTACTGTGTTAAAATTCAACTACTGTAGAAGATATTGACGGTTAAATCATACTGTTCATTGTACAGTACATAATGCCGTAAGAAGACACGATTTGAATATGATATACTCTACTAGTAGTAGAGAGTTCAGTCTAATAGAGCTACTACTATTTCACAAAAAAGCATTGTCTCCAGACACATTGCCGAGAACAGCTTCATCATTGGCAGCAGCTAGCATGGTGTCCTTCCACTGCCTTCCGCCACCATGGTCATCCATATCCAAAATGTTGCTGCCAGACACTTTGTCAAGAACATCATCATCATTCCAAGCAAGCATGGTGTCTGCAGTGCCGCTTGTCTCCAACTGCCCTCTCTCGATGTCCATATCCACAAAGGTATCCCCAAATAGGTCATAGTGTACATGTCCTTCAAGAAATAACCCTGTTGGCGGTGGAGGTATAAACCGCTGGTCACCGACAAAATTGTTGTTGCGGAATGTTCTTGGTGAATCAAGAAGTGACGAGACATGTTGGTCAAACTCCAACATCATATTGTTGAGCACCACAGAAATCGAATCAGAGTGTGGAGCATCGTCAACATTTTCTTTGTCAGAGGTACTGCAACCATAGTTGCTTGCCGTTCCGTCACTACTATGGGGACTTGGTGTACTAAGTGCACTAACACCGCTAGAGCCACCAGGTGCTAACATTATCAGCACAAGAGCGAGCAAGCACAAGAAAAGAAGCTGAGCAAGATGCAACAATCAAGTTAATTCACAGCTTATGGATTTTCATACCTTCGTTGAGGGCATTCACCAATTCATCCTCATCCGTGAATTTTTCTTCCTGTTTGTCAAACACTCGTTCGGCAGCTTCAACCAAATGAAGCTTCCAAACAACACGGCAGTGCATTGTTTCATACTCCTTTTCGCCCAAAATTACTGTGTTTTCATAAGGCTCGGATTTCATCTTGATCAATCCATCGGTGGCACCAGGAGAGTAAATCAAGTTTGAAAGAGTCATGTAGCCAGGGAATGAGAGGACAATGTTCTTGGAAGTGCGCTCTTCACTATCCTGGATTGCGTGGCGCGAGACGTCACGCGCATCTTGGAGTTTTTCGCAGAAACGAGAACGCAACTTCTCTTTGTCAGCGAGAATTTTGTGGTCATCTCGGTAAGATGCACACAGACCCGGTGCCTTGATGAACACGTGATGATTATCTGGCAGTAAGTACGCGCGGTAAAGTCCTTTCTTCACATCACGAACATCCACATTCATTTCAATTGCATAGCCATTGTGGAACTTTCCATCGGTCTTGACACCCATGAAGTTGAACACTTGAACTTCCCTGTTCTTCTCTGGACGGTCAATGTTGACTTCAATCTCAACTACATTGGCACGCAGGTAAGATACAGGACTCTTGTGCTGTAGTTGCAAAAATGAGAAATTCGCACTCACCAAAATCATTGGAATCCAAAGCGCGCTGGATGTGCGCAGCCGTTTTACTTGTGCTTACAGGTTTTGCAATTGTCATAGCAGACGACAACATGATGGTGCTGACTGGTGGTGGTGATTCAAATGCTGGCGGCTCCTGGTTAGGAACTGCTGGGGATAATGATCTGCGGAAGTAGTGGTGGGAGGAGTCGGATGAGTTTGCTCGTTCCAGTGTCGTGGAAGCCGGAGGATGGGCGAAGGAATGAGGGATGTGATTTCTTTCCTCTCCGACAATGGCAAGGTACTTCAATTGAACAGCCTGAAACCGCTCAAGGGTTAACAGTTTCCACTTATTTACCTTGTTCTGCACACGTCTTTGCTGGATTGTGTTTGGATTACCGTATGTCTCTGGAAAGCGGTCACAAAGATTCTTGATAGAGAAAGTGTGGATGCCGCCCCTCTCTTCTATGTCTCTTAAAAGCTTGCGGATGACAGGTTTGCCAAGTCCTTTGCGATGAGAATTGGGACTTCCAAAGGGTTGTTGGATTGTTGATTCGTCTGATGGGCTGTTGGGGTTGACTTCCATTGACACCGCCACTTTCCTGGAAGGAAAAATTGTGTGAAAAAGTTGAACTTGTGAAATATTTATGATGAGGATTCGAAGTTGTCATTGGTCACAGGCCCTCAGTTACTGCAAAACAATAGGAACCTTGTAGTAGGAGTGCATGGAAGCTTTTGAAATCGTCTTCTTGTACACAGGGTACTACCGGTAGAAAGGATATGAACTCGGAAGAAGTCAACTTCAAACCTTCTACCGCCAATCCCCCAACAACAACATGAGAGTACATTATATGGTTGAATGTTTACGAGATGCGATCATTGTCACTCCAGCCATGGCAAATACTAGCTAGTGCTAGTACCCCCCAGCAGGCCAAGCATCAATACAGCAAGAAGACGTGAACTTTGAATTTACGCCGCCAATCCACTAATGCCTGTGCCGGTGTTACATCATGCTGGATTTTGGTAGCAATCCATACGCATACAATAGTTACGCCATTTTGGTAAGTATACTACTACTAGCGTAGTTGTTCTCCAAGCAGTAGGCCAATTATCAACGTACTTAACTACTTATTCTTGGTTCCATATTGAAAGTTGAGCTTCAACCGACGCACTTCCTGGTGTATGTGTTTTCGAAAGACCTCAAGAGGATAATCGCCGTATTCAGTTCTAGTGCCATGCAACTGCATGGGGGTCATCCGTTCGTGATTCTTTGCAGCAACATCAACTTTCAAAAGGCGTTCTGCTTCTGAGCCATTCCAGCGCGGCTCGCCTCGATGATTGTGTGACGGCACTGGGAACTGGAGCCTGTCATTCACTAGAGCATTAAGCTCATCGTCAGCTCGCCCCACTTTTGTGCGGTGCTGCTTTTGCATAGCTCGAAGTCGCGGTGGGAATTTCTTGTATAGAAATCCAGAAAACTCTCGTCGTGGAAGGCAGAAGGTATTCCATATAGCCAGTGGGGTCATTGCATCCTGCTCAGCTGGCAAGTCACCGGATACCAGAAGCAGATGAAGAACCTTCTGAGCCTCACTACCCCTCCAGGGATGAGGCTCAGTAGCAGAGGCAGTCGATGGTTTTACTCCACTCATTGTACCGTGCCGCCGTCGTGTTTGTCACAAAAAGCAACACAGCTGATATGAAAAATATCACGAGCTCGTCCGCAAGATTAATCTTTTTGTGGGAGGGCTCAGGAAGAGCTTTGCGCATGAGCATTTTGCTCAGGCTGAGCATTTTACTTCAGAATTTTGCATACCATGAGCATATTGCTTCAGCTTTTCGCTCACCCTGAGCATTTTGCTCATGTGCATTTCGCTCACGATCATTTTGAAGGATGAGCAAACGCTCGCTGCAATCAGTATTTCATTCATGCGCGTTTCGCTCGACCTGAGCATTTCGATCTACGTACTACGTAGTTGATACAATACTGGCTTGTACATGGATATCCCTTTTTTTGCTTATGCATGTACGTATGATATACCCTACTGCCCACAGAGAAACAGCTCGAAGAATGCCAGAGATATAAACATCGTAAAAGGTCGTTTTTGGTATTCGGAGTAATCAGCTCGTACTCCGTACATACAATCAGATGACGTTGTGGACATTACTATCTACTCGCATACTGCATTCAGTACCAGTACTAATCCTGACGAGCAGATTTTCCGGAACCTCCAGCACGCGTTACTGTTCGCATATATAAGTTATGCACGAGTGTAAATAAATCATATGTTTCTAATTTACCTACTGAGTACAGACCGTGTACTTTCTACCGTACCATACACCGTACACGGCTACATTGCACTCGGTACATATCATAAGTCCTTGCCAATCAGAATTTAAGTAGAACGCACGGTCATGAGACGCTCCAGCTTGCAGAATCTACTAATAGTAGCAGTATGGGCCTATAGCTGGTTGCATCATGATGATGATTTTCGTAGGATGCGTAGACCCTCGTATGGATTTATTTGACATTTAACGATTCTACGTACTGAGCCATACTAAACATCTCGTTCTTAATTTTTTTGGAAAGCATGGCGCGTGAGACCCTCGTATGGCATTTCCACAATGAGCGCAGCGGCATGTTCACCGATGTTGCCATAACTTTGTGAATTTCATTGCTGCAGTATTTCCATGAACGGTTTTCATTCATGGACTTGAACACAAGTCTATAAACTCTCGTGGAAATACGGCAGCTCAAAAAACAACGGAGATCTTGAGAGATCTTTGAGCGCCATTGTGAGACGAACGAAGCGTGCAATTTGCCGTGATAATTTTAGTTCGACAGGGTTAAAGCTATTCTTTTGTACTAGGGTCTACGTGGGCTACTATAAGTTTTCATTTATTGCAACCAGCCGTATTGCCTATTGTCATCAAAATCAACACCTGATCTAGTCGTACGGGAGGAAAAGTGTCCTTTTGCGGCAATCCGAACTCTCAAACCGACAACAATGGCCTGTGCCCTGGGAAGAAAAGTGAGAACTGGTTTGATCTCTCAACATTTGGATCTCCTCTCCAGTGATAACCCAAAGATGAAGACACTTCGCTTGTCGTTACCCGAGGTCGAACACGATTTGCTTCGAGCGTACATGAGGACTGTTCGTGACCATAAATACTTGGAAGACCTTTGGCTTGATGGGGATGACATAGAAATCGATATTGCCCACTCCTTGGCAACGTCTCTGCGCGTCAACACTAATCTACGGATTCTGAGGCTTCGCAAATGCCCGATCAATGGTTACGGTGCATCAACAATATTCGATGCCATTCGTGACAGCAAAACCCTCGAAGAGCTCTACTTGGAACGTAATGACATTTGCGATTACGCCGTCAAGTCCCTCTGCTCCATGATTCGCTGCAATAAGTCCTCAAGGTATTGTGCATTGACGACAATCCGATAGGAGCCTATTGCATGCGTAGTGTCCAGAAGCGCTGCGTCAGAACACGAGCCTGGAAGTACTGAATTGCACCGAGGGTGTATTGGTGGACCACTCTATGCAGAGGCGATCGGACGGATGGTCTTACGCAACAAGACTTTGAAACGATTGCATTTAATGAATACAAAACTGAGGTCGAGTGATATTGTGATCTTGGCGAAGCATTTGGAACAAAACAAAACGCTGGAGCATCTAGTCGTGGTGGGGTCACGAATCGGTGTAGACGCAGGGATTGCATTGGGCGAACTTGCGAAGCGCACCAAAACGTTGAAAGGACTGCGCTTATGTGGAAATAGCTTGAAAGATGAAGGGTTTATCGCAATTTTGGAGGGAGTGAAACTGAACAAGAGTCTAACCGGATTCCGCGTGATGATGAATACTCTGACAAACATAGGTGTGCAAGCCTTGGTTGACGCTGCGGTCAATCATCCCATACTGCGAGAAATTGACGTATCTTGCAACCGCATCAAGGAAAGTGGAGGAAAGATGCTGGTTGATTTGTTGGAGCGAAACGACCGCATCGTCACCCTCGGAATGTATGGAAATGATATAGGTTTGCAACTGGAGATGATTTCGTACTGGCAACGTTTGAACGAAGCTGGTCGCAGGTTGGTCAAAGTTCCTAATCTTTCAAGAAATGAATTCTTTGACCTGGTCGTCAAGCATAAATCGGAAACGGACGCAATATTTTTCTTCCTGCGCGCGAGGCCAGATATGATGAACGTTTGAAAATATCGAAGCAGTCGAGTCTCCTTAGTACGAGGTACCTGGAATTTTCAACACTGCACTAGAAAAACTGGTGTCGACGGTGCGTGTTTGATCTTGTGTTGTTCGCCATGTCCCATAGGTTCTAGAACGATGAAGTTCTCTGAATCCTATTACACTGTGATTTGGTGGAGTCACCATCCACACAGCATGTCGCGGTTGTCCGTATCCTGGTCGTGAATCAACGCGGGAATTATGGGGATTGTAGGTAGCTGGCGGAGAACGCAACGTGTCCTGTCAATTGTTCATGTAGGATGTATACTGCATGCATAGACTGTACTCTTAGTAGACTATAGACTATGGCGAATGTTTGCATAGACATCAGAGACGATAGGATTCTGGCTGTTGTAGTAAAGATCATTATTGTGTGTTATAGACCATAGATTATAGATTATTGTTGACTCTCGAATTAAGACTAATGCTGCTATAGACCACAGACCGTATGAAACATTCAATGTATACAGTATACAGTACTACCGTAAAACTCTCTGGTTAAGACCCAGGAATTGTGCGGGTTTTGACACTTTTTTTGCGGGGTGGGTCTTAACCTACGTAAACCAAGAGCAAGATTCCGTCCAAATGTGCGCCATAAAAAAGTCTTTTTACCTACTTGTTATTTGGCGCGCGTTTGTGAAACGTGACTGTTGCGTTCGTTCACAGTTTTGTTTGTTGACATCGTTCTTGTCCATAATGGATGGGACTACTACTCCTACTCTTAGTAACAGCAGCAGAAGGAGGCGTTTCGCGAACTTTGAGAGGCTTGCAATCGTTAGGAATGTGAGAAGGCGCGTAGAGGCAGGTGAATCTATCAGGGCCGCATGTCGAGCACTCAACATAATTCCGAAACAGTACAGAGAATGGTCGACAATTTCAAGGACCATGATGGAACACGGCAACTCAAAGGCAAAGAGTACAGCTAAGGGTCCTACTTCAGTCCTAGCGCCAATTGAAAATGATCTACTCAAATTCATCTTTGAACTAAGAGAACAAGGGTTTGCGGTTTCTATTTCTACTGTCGTCATTCAAGCTTCTCGATTGATGGCGGAGTTCCAACGAAAATCAAGCCGGGCAAGGTATCAAAGTGTACGGAGGTGGATCAGAAAACACAGTCTCGTCCACAGGATGGGAACACATGAAAGCCAGCGATCCCCATCCGAGACTGCAGGTTTGGCTCAAGATTACGTGCGAACAATCCGTCCAAAACTTATACAGAGCAACCGTCATGAAGATTTTATCCTTAATATGGATCAAACACCTGTTCCATTTACATTCAATGCGAAGAGTACGCTTGAGTTAGCGGGACAGCGAACAATTCACATTCGAAAGTCAACAAGCGACACAAAGAGGGTAACATGTGCCATGACAGTGTCTGCAAGCGGTCGTGTACTTACCCCATTACTTGTTTTTAAAGGAGCTCCAAATGGTCGCATTGAAAAAACGAATTCGTCACTTATCCAGATGACATAGTGTACGCATGCCAAGGCAATGCATGGATGGATGAAAGAGTGATGCATTTATGGATCGAGAGAATCTTGAAGCCGTACGTAGACCAGGCACCTCCTGGAATTGTTCCGCTGCTGTTGCTTGACTCGTACCGCTGTCACATGATGAAATCGACTGTAAACGCAATCGAGGATTTGGGTGTTGAGGTCGAACACATTCCTGGTGGTTGCACTTCTCTGTGCCAACCGGTTGATGTTGGCGTTAATAAACCATTCAAATCCAGATTGCGCAAACTGTGGGAGGAATGGATGATTAGTACTGGTTTACACCAAGGGAAAATCGATCCACCGACCAGAAAACACATCGCTGAATGGTGTTCGACTTCTTGTCGTGACTTACCTGCACAGATGGTAAGGAATGCATGGCGTCATGGAACGTACAGCTATTATCCTTCAGTGCAGGAGGAAGAGCATGCAGCCGACCAGCGTCAGGAGGACGAGCATGCAGCCGACGACGACGAAGTCAACACCTTTGTCAGAAACGGAATCAACTGTCCTGTGGAGCAGCAGGTTAACAGCGATGATGAGAGTCGTGATGAGAACGATGACGATGCCAGTGATGATGACGAGATGCTGAGAAATCATTCGAGCCTCTCCTTTCTTACCATGGAGGCAACCAGCAAGCGCACAACCAGCAGCAGGAGGAAGAGCAGCACGCCACCGCCGACGAGCAGGAAGTTAACGACGACACCTTCAGAAACCGAAACGACAATCCTTTCCAGCAGCAACAGGCTAACGATGAGGATGATGGGAGTGGTGATCATGAGTACAATAGCAGCGATGACGAGACGAGAAATCATTCGGAGCCCCTCCTTTCTTACCATCATGAAGACAACCAACCGCACATCCATGGGCACATTCTTGGCGAGACAAACAATGGGACATTAAACAAGAATATCATCATCGCCGGTACTAATTCTCACATCACATCAGAATCTTTTCCGCCACTGCCTGACACGTTGCAACTTGTTCAACTTCTGCAAGAAGTCCAGCACGCAAACAGGCAGGAGTGAGCAACAAGATCAACAACATCACGACTCGGAGCCCCTCCTCTCTCAGTACGTACAACAACATCACAACTCGGAGCCCCTCCTCTCTCAGTACGTACCATAATTAACATGTTAGCTAGTTTGTCACTCTTGTTGTTTCTGTTGCTTGTTTGCTGCAGAACTGTCGTTCTTCTCGCTGCAGGTGCGTTTTCGGTTGTCACTACTACCGGTTGCACCCTCCTCGTCACGACTGTCAATAAGAACAGCCTCACAGCAACCGCAATTTCGAACGTTCTTGCGTCGTTTTGTAGGGCTTTCAGACCCTTCGTATACATCTACCACTTGTGCAATACGCCCATCATACAGTTGCCACTGCTTCATGAGGTGACGCGGAAGAAATCCAACACGACAGCGATCAATTCCGTCACTAATCCAATAGACAGCAAGCGCGGATTCCTCTTTCCCTGTATCACCAATGATCTGCATGTGGCGTATCCGCACAACGGAGTCTTCCTGCAACACCGTACCACAAACATCATGTTCCTCGCAGGAGCGTCCACGATCACTCCTCCCAGTACCAACAATCTCAACCGTGACACCGCACGGATGTATTGGTGGACTGTTGGCCCTGGTGCTTGCGTTTCTTCCTGCGGATGGTGACATGGACATGGTGAGTGACTCATCAACAAATGAACAGACAACAGAAAGCAGAGGCAGGGGTTGTTGCTCTCATGTCACTTTTGATTGCTTGCGACAGCGTTGTTTTGTGCACAGCAATTGCAAAATGCTTCAACAAATTTCTATGGGGTCGTGTTTGATCCATTGAAAATTGTGTGTGCAAGCACGCATGGTTTGTTTTGGCCAAAAATGTCTGTTGGCACCCATAGGAATCCGTCAAAATCATTGTGATTCACCTATATCTTCGAATAGAAATCATTCGTAACGTCGTCTGATTATATAAGTGTTGTATATGGAATTGAAGCCCTTTTCGTCCTCTTTTCGGTCGTGTTGTCCATTCTAGTTAGAATGAAGTACTACTGGATTGGCATGCACATGTACGGAAAACATCCCTTTTTGGAGGGAGTGGGTCTTATCCTACGAGGGGTCTTAACCAGAGAGTTTTACGGTAGTGTAGTGCATCATTATCTGAACTGCGTACTCCAGTAGAAAGAGGTCTGTGGTCAATTCGCGCAGTGTTCTAAGCTCATTTTTTGCCGTCAATTGAGAATTGAGAGTAAAACACCGAAGTACTAGTACTACCGGTAGTACTGTATTTCCGATAACGAAATGTGCGTATCTACGTGGGTTTCGGCTTATTTAGAGAACGTCATGTGGTCCTCCCATGCTATAGCCTGATGGACAGTTGTCTGTTGTCTGTGCTTCCGAACAAGTTGAAAGATGGCGCAGGCGCTTGCGCGCAGCGCACAGCGCATCGGCGATATGGTCCAGGCTCAAGGCTGACCAATTATATGGCATTGGGAAAAACGCTGCTTTATTGTAGTCGACCCGAAGGGTTTCATTACAAAGTACTGGTGTTGAACCATTTCATATTTCAACAACAGATTGACTTGTGCTCACTTCACGTGCTTCGTTGGGGTGTTTCTGGCTTCTCTCGTTGCGATCTTTTTTTATCCAAGAAAGTCTTTTCGGAATAGCACATCATCGGTATCTGCCAAAATGTCGGGTATACCTGGTCGATCTCCCTTTCCCAATCGCAATCGACGACGACTGGAACTGGATGAATCTCACTCCAGCTTTGCTTCAACTCCTGGCTCCTTCTTGATCGGAAATAGTTTCGCTCGTTCTCCCTCCTCTTACATTTCACCCACGTCTCGGAAACCGCCTCGTCTCTTCTTCGAGTCCACAACTGCTGCGACAACAGCGAGTCAACATCATGGTACAAATACTCCCTCCAACGCTACAACGGCGGAAACACAATCAACAGCCATGGATTTGAATCAAATTCGAAACCTTGCGAAACACGCGTTGGGAACTGCGACGTCCACATCCTCTCCTGAAATGGCTGTATTCTATGCCTCGATTCTGTTTGCAAAGACGCAGAGCATGGATGATGCGTACTTTTATGCTTCGACTTTGCACCGTAATGGGGAACATCGACGTGCAGTGCGAGTGCTTGAAGACTCTCTCGATCAAAATTTGGAAGCTGTTTTACTGGCGAGTCAGTGCCTGGCTGAATTGGGTGAATGGCAGGAAGCTTCCCAGTTGTTGCATGAAGCGTCACGACTGCCGCATTCTCCGATTATGCTTCTCGATGATGACGAAGCAGGATGGGAGGAACTGGCAAAGCTCTCGCAACCATCCTCCCCGACAGCCGGTGAGATTCATGTCGTCGCGAGGTTAGCACTCTGGCGTGCAAAGTGCTACGATGCTACGTCGCATCCACCTCGTGCCAAACTGTTCTGGAAAAGGGCGTTGCAGTTGGACTATCAATGTGTTGCGGCTTTGGATTCGTTGTTGGATCGAAATCTCATAACAGCCGATGACAGCGTCGCTCTTGTTGAATCGCTTCCGATTCCACCTTCGATGGATTGGCTGAAACAGCTTTATTTGGCTCGGCTACCAGTCATTGTAACTGCGTCCAAGTCGTCAGAGGTAGACAATGAGAACCAACCGCCGTCATTCATGAATGGCCATGACGCTTCATCCATTCAAATGTCCACTTCAATGTCGTTAAGTAGTCGAGAAGGCGATGTATTGCCATCAAGCATCAGCAGGGTTGATGACGCTTTGCATCAACTTTGCCACGTTCATCAATTGGACCAAGCTCCCGAAGTCTTGGCGCTTGCCGCCATTAGAGCATACCGTCGTTATGACTTGCAGACTGCCTTCAACTTTTGTCAAGAGCTGATTCGTATCGACCCTCTGACTTCAAAGGCGGCTTTTGTTCATGCCGCCACGCTTCTGGCTCTCAATTACAAACGACTGTTGTTCGTCTTAGCCCACGAATGGGTGAAAGCTAGTCCGCAGTCGGCAAAGAGTTGGTTTGCTGTCGGATGCTATTATTACTGCTGCAAACGCTACCATGTCGCGCAACAGCACTTTTTGCGCGCGACTCGTCTTGATCCACTTTGTACGGACGCCTGGATTGCCTTTGGATGTTCGTTTGCCGCTTGTGATGAATCAGATCAAGCCTTGGCTTCTTTCCGGGCCGCTCAACGGCTGGCGCCCGCCGAATCTTCCGCATTACTGTACATGGGAATGGAATACGTCCGTACCAATCATTTGGTATTGGCACAGCATGCCTTGCGAGCAGCTCTGCCAGGTGGGGATCCGTTATGCTGGCATGAAATGGGGGTGGTGCACTTTGCGAAGAAGGAATACGATGACGCCATTTCGTGGTTTCGAAAGGCCCTCTTTGCAGTCGTCCAGTTGGAAAAGTCTGGTCATGAGAGCGAAAGTCCCATTGAATTGATACAGAATCAATATTGGGAACCAACCCTATTCAATCTGGGACATGCCTATCGTAAAACGATGCAATATGACCTCGCTTTGAAGTGCTACGAGCAGTGCTTGGTGCTGCTACCAGACAATCCATCTGCGCGTGGCGCCGTTGGTTTCACCAAGCATCTGCAGTCCAACCTTGAGGAGGCGATTGATTCCTACCATCAAGCATTGGCTATGAAAGGCGAAGATGCTTTCTGTTTGGAGATGTTGTCGCGGGCGCTGGAAGAATCACTCTCTTCCATGCCAGTCCACGGTAGTAGTGGTACAACAAGGTTTAATTCGCAGTCGCAGCGCGGGCGAATCAATCCGTTTGGATTGGGCAGTGATGACGACGACGATGATGATGTCGACATGAACTTCGGGTAGGGGAAGGGGTGGGTAATGTGGATAGTAGTAACTCATGGTACTAACTCCAAGCCTAAAGTAATTATGCAGTACTACACCAAAATTTCAAACGCTCCCTCGGCGCAAAGTCAGAGAATGGATGCAATCTAAAAGATACCATGAGCAACTTTTTAATTGCCTTTCTGAAAGTAAACCATCGTCGAGGATCTTGCTAAATTCGCATATCGTCAGGTCCATAGGTCACGACACCTGACTTATTGCATCGTCCGTCTCTTGTTTTTGGCCTTGCTTCTTTCATGAATCTCACCCTGCTACCCATTTCATGCCCCTGACAGGACCAACCACTAACCTGTACAGACACAGCGCCCTAGAACCGACAAATACATGGTAAAGGTTTTTCGGAATAAACCTTGACTCTACCCTCGAAAATCTAAAGGATATCCTCAACTCAATCCAGGAATCTTCACTCCAAATATTAGACATGCACCGTGACGTATCAATCAGTACGCAACGAGACGCAAGCAGGCGGCGTCTCGAGTAATCGGGAGCCTTAAAGAATGGTACAAGCGCACCCACCATCCCCATACTTCTTGTTCAGCTCCTGCATATCGATCCAGGGAGCCATCTTCTTTGTGACTGGATTCCACGTCAACTTTTCCATTTTCAAGATACCTTCAATGCCGTGAGAGAATCCCAGCCAATCGATCGAAGGATCTGGAATGCCATCCAGGTCGCCAAGCAGAACCTGCAAAAATTCTCTGACTTCACTCTTTGTCAAGGGTCTCTCATCAATAATATCAAAAACGCGATGATGAAACCCCATCTCGCGACATCGATGAAGTGGTAGGCCATAGTTGAGCCACTTGTTATGTTCAATGACCTCCAACGCTTCGGCGCACACATCGTCGAGCACATCAATGCTGAGCTCCAGTTGATCATCGAGACTGTTGTAGAATTCAACAACATCGTCATCATCAGTACAAAGTCGAATCACAAGCCATATCGGGAGGCCCTCCAGTGATTTCAGAGCTTCGACATACAACCTTTGTTGGTAATCACCACCCTGTCCAAATTCGTCCGTTGGCAATCCATCTGTGGCGACGACAATGACACACTTGGCTCCGGTTTCAATCAACGCAGGAGCCATGGCCTTGACTTGATCGTGAATTCTGTGAATGTGAGCGGTTAATGGTGTCCCACCGCCGGGACTAGTTTTATGAAGCACTTGAATCGCGTCATGTGCCGTAAGTGGCAAAGTGTCGGTGGTTCGCCAGTGTTCAGTAGAAGCAGCGGCCACGACAAAGTTCTGTGGACCAGCTTGAGAACCTGGAGGGTTCATGAGACGGAAGCATGTTGGTGCCTGCAATAGATCAGCCACCTTGACATGGTATTTAACAGTCTCGCAGAGTTCTTCCCATCGCGTCCCAGCAACAATCACCACTTTCGAGGACGAGGTTGTTTCGACGATGCGTTGGCCATCAGGAGTTCGCATGGATCCAGAGTTGTCGACGACCCAAATACGGTAAGGAAAGGCTTGATTGTTCTTGGTCATGGCAACTGCAAGACCATTCGTAAATCCTTGTTGCACTAGTTGGGCAACAGCTTCACTCTCGTCTCTGCTTGGGAATCCAGTCGTTCCCTGCGATTGGAAGTTCGTCGACATTTCTGGCGCAGAAGTCACGAAAGGGACAGCAGTGGCAAAGGGATGATCATTGGTTGTCATGGTAAAAGTCGCTGTGCTTGTACTGATATTAATGTTCTTGATGTTCATCTTGATCTGTGCATCACATCCGTGATCGCGTGATTGCGTGATCCGCGTGATCCGCGTGATCCGCGTGTGCGTGAGGTACATACAGTACATCAGTACACGTATGATGCAAGATCAAAGCTCAATCACGTCAAATTATCCCTTATCCTTATATCCCGCTTTGCACTGTAGAAATTTCTCCGCTCTCCTCCTCCATCGAAGTCATGCTCTCTTGTGTAGATTGGGTTCATTTTGCTCCAAATCCGCCATCATGTCAGAAAGCAATCTCTCTATCGCATCTCGCTATCGAGAGACAGTTCCGTTGGTGCAGTCCAATCCACAAGAAGCTGTTGAAAAATTGGAAGGGATCCAAACAGAGGTGGCAGCAGTAGCACTCTTCTCCTCCAATGAAACGATCGATGACGTCTCAACGTCATCACTAGCACTACTTTCCTTGGATCATCACATCGCTCTGGCATACGCGGCGGTGCCTACTACAAATGCGAAAGAAAGAAAAACAAACTTGACGCAAGCTATGAATCACTTTTCTTGCTTCCTGGAACGGCTCGATCAGTTGGAAGTGCTTCCGGACGATCGAAAGAAAGAATTCGTTGACCTCTTGCAGACAAATCTTGACGAACCCTCAACCTTCCCTTCCGTCAATCGCGATGAAAAAAATTCAGCGTTTTCGATACAAGCAACAAATCCAACAACAGGTGGATCAATTGCAATCTGTGAGGGATCGTCGGAATCGCTTGGGACTGAAAGACGACGAGGAAATGGATGGCTACGATGATGATGCCTTGGTACGGACGTTGGCCGTCAACACTTTGTTACTACACTCAACAGAAGCGATTGAAGAATGGCATCAGGCGATTCGAGAAATGCCAATGATTGAAATGCGTCTGAAAATGGAAGAGCAGCGCGCAGAAGGGGATCCACGAAGAAATGCTGCGGCGTTGTCGCACCCTCCACCACCCAACCAGGGTTTGCAGCTGACGCATATTACAAAGGACACCATGACGGGACAATTAAATATACGAAAGGAAGAGATTCGGTCTCAAGTTTTCCGGCCTGGTTGGAATCAACCGACCATGTCGTTGGAAGAATTGGGAGAACGTGAAGTGCGAGAGGCCATGGCACGAGAGGAACGCCAAAAGGTGGCCGAGGCTCAGCAAAAGAACGACCCGCGACGTTATGATCAACTGGTAAAGGATGAAATGGAAGACAATGCTGAGCTGGTCGATGCGAGTGCCGCGCTTGATCGGGCGTGGGATGATTGGAGAGCGGAGAATCCAAAAGGGAGTGGAAACAAAATGGGTGATCGCGGTGACCGAAATTTTTTGAAGTTACGATGAAATGCGTCTACGTAGTCGCGGTGTGTTGCGCAAGTGAAAAGGCAAGAGTCTTTGGCAGGTCGTCGAATGTATCCAATTCTATTGTTCGCTCTACTTCAAAACACGAACACCGCACACCGACATTGATGCTATGTCATAAGTTATGTACAACGTTGCATCCACTCTCACGATTTTTTGTCGCCTTCACTAGTTACTGTCGCCTCCAAAGTTTTCTTGCCGCTAACGACATCCATCCAACTACTGAAATCGACTCGTTCAAAATTCAATCCTGATTGTGCCAAGTGAGCTAGGTATTGCCCAAGCCCCAGAAGCTCCACATCACGCGCACCCTGAGTAATTTTTTTCTTCTTTCGATAGTACGCAGTCACCTTCAATCCACAAGACAGATTGAGTGCGAAATTACGTGACAAATCGTCGATATGGACTGTATTTTGCGGGCCCCATCTCGGAAATTTGGTCCAAATCAGCTGGAGAGGCTTGACTTGATGCTTGAATGTCGAGCCATCACGTTTGGTACTGACGATGGAAAA
Organism: Fragilaria crotonensis; assembly: GCA_022925895.1. NCBI lineage: Eukaryota > Bacillariophyta > Fragilariophyceae > Fragilariales > Fragilariaceae > Fragilaria > Fragilaria crotonensis. The sequence goes on from JAKSYS010000437.1 coordinate 37,103, forward strand.
CATGCTGGACTTATCAAGCACAAAGCAAATTTTGTAACCAGGATTTGTCAACATGCCCAGCTCAATGAGCTTGGTTTCCAACCATCGCCAGGACGTTTGTGACCAGACGACAAGATCATAATGTTGATAGGATGTGGTAAGAAACGAATCCATGTGTGGACGTTTCATGGCATTGGCGGCGGCTCCGGGAATGCCAGTCTCTTGTTGCAATGACTTGGACGAGAAATCCAAAAGAGTATGATCGAGATCTAAAACCATTAATGGTTTGTTCTCTCGTGGTTCGTTCATGATGTACACAGATGTATGGTTCGTGAATTTTTTCAGATTTTCGCCATTAGCCACGTGTTGAAGCCACTGCAAGTCGATTTGAGTTTTAGTGAGTACACATAAACCGCAATCCGTTAACAACCACATTGGATGGGCAGTAAACTCACTTCCGTTGACCCGGCATTAAAGTCCAAATCAAAATCATCAATCACCTCCGGCAAGTCATCTCGGTCCATGGGATCGACTAATATATGTTCTTCGGGTGTACCCATTAAAATAAATGTCATGCCCATCACTGTTTTGTCAGCGAGCTTTGTCTTCTTGGTCTTTAGCATGCTCAAAGGCATGTCATCCGCCACTTTCCCGGAGCTGGCAACTAGCCCAATCAACTTCTGCCGTTTTGGGAGAATTTGCGTGAGATCCGAAAGCATTTCTTTGAGTTCCAAGACTGTTGTCGATGATGGAAGATTCTCAAAAACATGCTGCAACTTGCCATATTTCGCTACCAAAGTAATGCCTTCGTTGACGTCTTCAGCGGGTTGTTTTCGATCGTCCTCCATCGTCTGAAAGTGCTACGAATTCGTCTATGTACTCTTTGTATTTTGTATGTATGCATGTATGCATGTCGAAGTCTTCCAGTTCCAATGATGTGGAACGTGGACTCATAACGGTCCAGTAAATGACGGTTAATTTCTACGCTGATGACCGATGCATTTCTTCTTTACGGCCAGACTTACCGGACAACTGATCGGAAAAATCCGCGACTACTACGACTACAACACTACCGGTAGTATGACTAGTAGCAGTACTATGAACTATGAACATACCAGTACTACTCCTCTTGAGTTATATGTTCAATGGATTCTTGTTTGCGCCTGCCAAAGGATTCTGACAGCGAATACAAGACCACTTCCATGTGAAGAATCCATTTAGGATTATCATTGGTTCATAAAGGAGTATGTGAACGTTAACATTCGTCTCAGCAGGATAAGTACGGTTGTTGGAGGTGGCAATGACAAAGCTGATGATGAAGTACTAGTCCAAGTATCTGAACAAAAGGACACCAACAGCATGGAGAAAGGACCAACAGTATCAATGCAGGAGGTAGGTTGTAACAACCATTGGTATTTTCATGGAATGCTTGCTTTCTTGATCCTTTGGGGCTTGTTTTTCATAAAAATGAATAGTTTGCAGCCAGTGCTGGACAATCGTAACAGTTCAAGATTGCTGGCAAGACACCCCAACCAAAGAAAAAAAGGAATGGATGGAAGAAAGCAGGTAAGAAAGAAGAGTGTGTCATCCCATGAAGACAGAGATATCGAACCACCACTACTACTACTATCTCAGTCTGCCACCTTTTATGGCAGGTTTCACGTCCCAGAATCCTGGCGCTGGACGTGATATATATTCTACGATGGATGTGGGAAATACCTCTTGTGACGTCACCAAAGCAATGTTTTCTCGTGTTGGAAGCAAGCGTTCCACAATGAGATTGCAGACCGTTCAACACAACAGTTGCACTCTTTACAATTAACCCGACCCCGACAGTTGCCTTCTAAATACCCTTTAGAATTGAACTGTCAGAGTGAGGTTAATTGCACGGATGATTGACCAAGGAATTCAGACCGTTTTTGTCAATGCTGGAATGCTTATTCGTTTGGTGCCATCGACTGACATGGTTTGTAATTGTAATTGACTGCAGGTGCTTCATCCTTTTGTTGGGGCTTCCACTCGTTCCGACAATCTGTGACGTATTGCACACTTGTTTGTTTGTCTAAGAAAAATCACAAAAAGCCTAGCATGAATAGTACTACTACTTCTTGTTATAGGTGTAGCGTCACGTAGCGAGCCGCCAACAAAAATGATCACTAACCATCACCAATCTATATTATATCAACCTCATTAAGAAGAGGGGGGGCGATGCATGTGCTGGTATCTGGGTATGTAGGAGTGGTCATGTTAGTCTCACATATTGCCGCATTTGCGTAGGATTCTGAGCAAGATTGGAAGCATTGCAGTCCTCGCCGTTTACATTGTTGTCGTCTTGCTTGGTGCATGATGTCAACCCCACGTCAACCATAACTGTCATAGAAACTCCAAATGCGTTCTGATAAGCCATTTTGGTTTGACGTAGCTAAATGACCATGCAGCGGTGCCGGGCAAAGCAAAAGCACAATAGTGATCCATGAGTAGATTCAAGAAGGCACCGGAATCCCCGCGTGCTGGTCTGGTGGCACAGTATTGAACCATGTAGATTTGCTTGTTGCCATTCTGCTACAAATGCCGCCCATTATTCTTGACCTGCAACTTCTGACATTCGCCGAGTCGCACCTCGTTCCCCTGCTGTTCTTGTGAGTACATCGACTCCAAGTCAGATCCGTGCTGGTTTCGTAGCAGTGATGAATGCAGTCATCGTTGTTGCCCTCACGACCCCAAAAATTCTCTCATTACGGTAAGCATCAACGGATGTGGCCATGAGAGTCAGGTTGTTGCCTATTTCTTAGTACTGAAACGCTCCTTGTTTCCAGAACGCACAAATTGGTTCGCCGGAGGCGGAAAAGGACCAGAGGGACCACTGCGTATTGGTAAGCAAGTTGCACTTTTGTACCTCAAAGTCGTTATGTGACATCTGTTGGATAGATAGAGTGGGCGACATTGAAGCTTGAATAACCCCCGCCGATGGATCAACAGGAAGCAATGAAGAATCAACTTTCGAGCAGTCTTTGGCACACTGTACGATGCATCGAGCCCTGCAAATCCCAGAAGTCGTAGTAACCCGCACGACAAATGAAGAGAAGAGGACAAATACAAGCTTAGAGGTGGCATTGGAAGGCAGCAATGATGCTTCCCACTTCCGGTGATTGGTGTTCTACTATTTCCATAATCGTCAACAACCGACCGGTGCGATGTTTCGCCACAACAAAATTGATAGTCACCCAACTCGCGACACTACTCAATACCAGAGCGTGTCCCGCAGTCAACGATGGGTGCCAGCATTCCGGATATGGCATGCAATGCAGCGAGCCATGTGTGTGCGAGGAACGTGCCGACGACGGTAACCACTTGACTTCGTCCATGAGGTTGAATAGCTAATTACACGGTGACAACAGAGAAAAGCGCAGATTGCATGATCACTTGGCGGAATTTTACTCTATGATTTTGTATGCGCAGTACTAAAGATACCAAGCTGCGCGCGAGGAGGGTTGAGGGTGAAACCTGCCATACAGCAGAGGGGCGGGCAACTCATACGCAGCCCGAAGCCAAAAGGAACAGATTGAGATTTCCAAGAAGCATCAGGCAGTTCAGTGAGCAATCAACAAGCATTCCAGGCTACAGAGCAATAATGTTTAAGCAACTGCACTGCTAGATTTCCAGACCAACGTAGATTATCAGATAGAGAACATGAAGCTGGGAGGAAGTAAAAAATGATATGACCCAATTTCTTGAGATTGGAGAGAGCGCAAGGCAAGGAACACAAGTGTTAAGTTCCAGATTCGCTTGGCAAACCCCTAACCCCTGACATTGCATGCTGAGGCAGTAATTCCGTTTCCTGTGATGCCAAGCAAGTTTATGCCCGATCCTGCTTTTCAGTAGCTATTGTGCATTCTGTTTGAACTGCCACCCTTCTTCCACCACCACTCAATTAGTGGTACAAGCAGAACTTTCTCAATCATATGCTAGTTGGCTGTAAACTCACCTTGGCGTATAATGGTCAAGAGCATTTTTATTTTGAGGGATTATTGCTGTGTTGTCATGTTGATTAATAAGGATGACCATTGTGATTGGGAGGATTCTTAGCTAGAGTACGTGAAAGCAACAGGATGAATTATGATACGAGCAAGATGAATGTAACAGTGCTTACTGTAACTCTCTCTGCATAGCTGTCCCACTCCTGTGTTCAACCACACTTCTGGTTGTGAGGGGAGAGGTGATGCTCAAAATGAACATATCACAATACCTCTGTTCGATATATCTTAGTATGCGGTGTATGCATACGTTCTGGACTAAACAGTAGTGTTATATTCATACATGTATAAAAGGACATGCATGTATATAACATCATCAGGTATGTTATAATATGTATAGGCGAAGTGCCGCACAAATGTTGACCAGGTTGAATTGAATCAGTACATATATACATATATCTATAAATATCAATACGTTGTGGCAGTCATAACCAAGGACGGAACGGACTCCGCTCCCGCAGAACATACGTTCATACATGATACTCCCAGTACTACGGTAGTTTTATTTGCTTTCATCCTTCAGTACAGTACAAGTACTGTACTGGAGAGTAAAACCTACATACCGCCAATCGATGCCTGTTTCATATCGTACCCATGTTACGTCCAAAGACTCACACACCCAGGCAATAGATTTTTACATACACTTGCATACGACGTACAAACAACTCACCTACTACATCGTATTCCAAGTAGAGCATAGAGCATAGTACCGTTGAGAGGGAACGACGCGAGACTTCCAGCCGACCTGGACAAAATCTACAATCTACACACCCCCTGAACAGGTGAGCATTTGACGGCCCGTATTGATCCCAAGCGAGTGAAAGACTCTTGTGTCTCACATTCCGTTGCATATCTATCGATAAGTGTCGACTCCAATAAGACCAGGACTTGATCAGAATCAAGTTTACCGGACTCAAGGCGGGCCCGTGTATCGGTCACGTATCAGTATTGACTTCCACTCTTCCACAACTCTACTACAAGTACCGTTGACAACGGCAAACAGATAAGCAAACACGATGGACGATGCCTCGATGAGCAGCATGAGCGTCAACAACATGGTGAAGGAATCCCATTACACGTCCGCCTTCAAACACGGTTTGGAACACGTGCGCATCCCATCAGCTCTTCTTGAAGGAGTGGAGGTTCGCCATGTCCAGGTGAATGGCTCCATGCGAGAAGCTTTTCTAACACTTTCGTCCGATAGGTTTACACTCTACGTTACCACGGCTAAACGGGGGGTATCAAGCAATAGAAGTGGCAGTTTAGGAGGGCTGTTTGGCTTGAGGAAGAAACCACAAGTTATCACAGCTTCGACGTCATCAGTATCGACGGCAAGTGCGAACGCCTCTGAGTTAGAAGAGCGATCAATCGACATTGGTGCTATTGATCGAATCCAACGAGGTCAAGCAACCCATAAATTTGAATTGGCAAAGTGAGTCATGCATTTCGTTTTGAGCCTTCGTGTTCATGCCCATTTCCTTGCGCACTATCTCTCACAGCGTCTCCTTTCTCAGAAAATCCCGACAAGATCCTCGCAACCAGGCAGGATTAGCCGACGAACTGGAATTGGCACCCAACAAGAGTTTTTCGATCGTCTTTCGTGGGGCCCGAACCTTGGATTTAATGGTGCCCTACGACGATCGCAACACCATTCTAGATGCGCTCGATTCGGTCCTACAAGCCTACCAAGAATCCAAGCTTAAAGTCGCGAAGGATGTGCTCTTGTTGCGGTATGTGTGGTTGGATGTAGACAAGGTAAGTCTATTGTTCGCGTTGCAGCGTTGACCCCACGTGTTTTGCCATGTCTACGATGCCTCCACTGACCAATTTGGCAATGTCGATCCGATCACGTTGTTTTCCAGGGAACTAAAAGTACGGTAAATTGCAATGAACTCGCTGATGTCCTGGAGCGAATCAATTGCCACATGAAAAAGGCCGAACTGACCAAAATGTACGACAAGTTTGCCAAAATATTAGGACTTGATCAGTCGCACCGACGACGAGGACTGACATTTGAACAGTGCGCCACATTTTTACACAAGATAAAACGAGATTCCTGGATGGTGAAACCTGTAAATGTCATTTGGAATGATTTGTTTGGAGAAATTATGAAGAATGGTAAACCTCGCATGACCGTATCGATACAGACCTTTCTAGAGAAGTTCTTGTATCGCAAGCAACGTGAAACGGATCGGACAATTGATGATGTCAAGCGTATCTTTGCTCGACTCCATCAACTGGAAATGCCTCACCTCGCGAACCATGATGTCGATGCCACACGCATCGATAAGAATAATTTTGAAGCATACCTTTTGAGTCGCGACAACGATGCCTTTGATCCTAAGTTGGAACAATTCAATCGAAGACTCATGACGAGGCCGATAGCGGAATACTGGATCAATTCCTCTCACAATACGTATCTAACGGGAGATCAGCTTACTTCACATTCGTCCGTTCAAATGTACATGGATGCTCTGTACCGAGGATGTCGCTGTGTGGAACTGGACATTTGGGATGGTGAGCTGGATACGACAAAACGACCCGTGCCTGTCGTTTGGCACGGCCACACAATGACATCCAAAATCTTGTTCGTGGATGTTCTCCATTGCATTCGAGTCTTTCTGAACTTTCATCCTGATACATACCCTTTGATCCTGAGTTTTGAAAATCACTGCAGTCTGCCCTTTCAAGAAGTCATTGCAGAAGACTTGATTAGGGTGTTGGGGGATAGGTTATACATTCCCACGGAGGCATCATTGTTTGGTATATTGCCGACACCGGAAGAGTAAGTGTTTTGAACTGTCCTTGTGTTGTAGTCGAACGCGCATTCCTCTGTGATGATCTCTCACACTTGCGCCCTTTCTCGCAGTCTTCGCGGTTTGGTAGTCATCAAAGGTCGCCGTCCCGATGGAGCGATCGACGATTTGGAATCTGACGAAGACTCGGACGATGATGAATTGGCATCCAATAATGGCTCCAATGCTGGAACTGAGCGATCGTCACGGACCTCCATGACCGGCTTGACGAATGCATCCTCTAGACCCAGGAGGCTCAGAATTAAAATTGCTCCAGCGCTTGCTCGCTTGACACTTTTTCATGGTTGTAAATACAATGATTGGGATACGAGCGTCCGGAATCCTACGCATCACATGCATTCGTTCAGTGAAAACATGGTGAAGAAATTGTGTCGACATAGCACAAAGACACGGAAGTGGACGACTTACAATCAGTCGCACATGAGCCGAACGTATCCTGCTGGATCACGAGTGGATTCAAGTAATTATAATCCAATGCTTGCTTGGTCGACGGGATGCCAGCTTGTTGCACTCAATTTTCAGACGCCGGATCCGCCGCTTAAGATCAATGATGGTCGCTTCCGAGAAAACGGCAACTGCGGGTATGTCCTCAAACCGGCGGCAATAATGTATTCCGACACACCCATGGAGACCAAGGTCACGATTCGTGTGTTGAGTGGTTCTTGTTTGCCGAAACCACGGGGGCAACGAACAGGAGATTGTATCGACCCGTATGTCAAGATCTCTGTGCACGATATCAAGAACGAAGAAAAAAAGGAGACCACCACCACGTACTCCACCTCGACTGTCCAGAAGAACGGTTACTTTCCCATATGGCACAACACTGCTAACAGGGACCAATTCAATTTCACTGTTGAGAACGGTGCCGTTGCGGTGTTGCAATTGGAAGTGTATTCGAAGGGTGATATGGGCCAATCAGATGAATTCATCGCCAATGCTGCAATCCCTATATCCTGTCTCAGGCAGGGGTACCGCAGCGTCCAACTTTTTGACGAAAACAATACTCGGACAGGACCGTTCGACTTTGCCTCCTTGCTCATTGAAATACGTATACGATAAGCATAATCTGAGATCTAATGTTGAAACACAACTTTACATTTTAGAAAGTTCAGGTGGTGATATTCGCAAGACCATGACGGTTGTTGTTAGTATCGTCGCAATCCACAAGCCTTGTCACCACTCTTCTTTTTCTTTCCTCGTCGTTCCCGACCTCCGGTGGCGGCATTCGGGTTTCGGCGTCCGAAGCCAACACGAATCTCATCAACACTGACCATTTTGGCATGACAACCTACATTTGCAGCCAAATCACTTCCAAAAATTGACGATGCTGACGATCTTGATTTGCCTCCGGATAATTTTTTAACCTTCTGGTTCCACGCACCCATGAGGAGCTGGTCTTCGCGCAACAGCAGATCGCCCTGAAATCGATTGTTGCTACCCGGTTTCGGAAGGGAAAACTTCGTACCGCGGAGGCTGGTTTTGTACTTCTTTGACAAGTGCAACCGCAGGCGTCCCGTCTTGGCATCGACACTGCAGGCCACACGCTGCATCATGTCGCTGCCACATCGAGAGCAGAATAGGCGCTTCACCCCGCCATTGATTTCATTCGTGTAAACAGTGTAGCAGGCTCCGCAACGGGAGACCCAGCTCTTCAGTCGACGAACTTTGATGCCGTCGACGGACAAGAGCTCCAGGTTCATTTGAAGAATGACGTTTTGCATGGCGAAATCCGTTGTGGCGCAGGCCGTCCGTTGGCAGATTGGAGGTCCTCCTGGAGGTTTCAACTGCTTTTCGTTGAGAACTGCTGGAGTAGAGGTGGGATCAAGGCGTCCCACTGCTTTCATTTTACGAATCTCAGTGGTGGATGTAATCCACCCTTCGCCATCATCCTCAACTTCTATTCCCTGCCCAGAAAAGCCAGATCCGCCAATAATTCGTGATTGCGTATCACGTTGCCATTCATCTTCTTCAGGAGTATCTGCGATTTCGTTAACCTCAACCTCCTTAGTGCTATCTTCATCAACCGTTTTTTCTTGTTTGGGCTTCAACACATCACGATATTTGCGAAAGGAGTTGTAATATTTTCCTGAATTGCTTGCACGTTGGAGCGCCTGCTGCTTCAATGCTTCAGCTTTTTGTTTTGCCAGCTCTGCCAATGTTAAGTCGTTACTCTTGTTGTCGGCAATATTGCAGGGAATATGGAGTGATGCCAATAAACTGGGAAAATCAGACTGAAGCTCCTGCTCTATCTCAGGAGCAAGCGCAGGAGTTTCAGTTGGATGACCAGATTTTCGGGCGCGTTTCCGTTCCTCCACTTCATCGGGATCGAGAATATAGACATCGCATTCCTCGTCGGAGATTTCCACATCGCTGTCGGCGTAGCCATCGTCGTCCGATTCCTCTTCTGTTCCTGTAACGACAAATGCGTTGGGATCAAAGTCATCGTCTTCGGCATCGCTGAATTGTCCGCCCGAAGCGTCGTCCCGCAGGTTCATCTGACCAAAAGGAACCAGCATCGCCTGATCAGCCAGAGATACACTTTCTACTGTAGTAACCAACGAGCTTGCCGCAACTGGATTCACAATTTTTGCCCAAGTCTTGGAACCTTCTGGCATTTTTTTCTCCTCCTCGCGCTCATCGTGGTGCTCGTCCCCTTCCTCCAGTTCATCATCGTCGTCATCAGAATCGTCCACTATGTCAACATCACCTCCCTCAAAAAACACGATATTTTCGTTCATTTTCTCTTCAGACGTTTCACCACCAGCCTTGTCAGCTTCGCTTTCCGCTGTTTTAGATCCTCCCATGGCAAGGACTCGCCCTACGCCAAGCTTTCGTTTCGGCGTCCTTCGAATATGATCGATACCACATCCCTCTTTTTCAAGGTCATAGTGCAAGGCCAAAACTTGCAAATCGACACTCGACAGGGACTGAAAATCTCCCGTCTTGCGACTAAATTCAATTACTGCTTGAAGACCCTCGGAAGATGGTTCCCGGGTTTGAATTTCAAAGGGCAACGTTTGCAAGTGCAAGCGAGCCTTGGCATCTCGAATTTCTTGAAGGACGGCTGGAATCGTGTAATATAATAGGGCCTTGCCCCGCAAACTGGTTAAACCCGTCATGCGAATAATAGGACCAGAGTCGATGACGAGCGCCCGGTACATTGTCTCGCCGTCATTTGATGTCTCGTTGGAAGCGGTCGCCATGATCAGACTCACTTGTTGGGTTTCTGTGAGATGTTGTCCATTTTTACCAGGTTGCGACCAGTTGTGATCAGCTTTTGGTGGCTCTCCTCGGATACGTACAGAGGAAGGACCGCATCTGTAGTTTGTATGCAAACATAGTCGGCGCGTCTGCGAACACAGTGCCTCGTGTGTAACTGGTACGTACCGGTACCTAGTACAGGTAGTTCCCTGCGTTTTGGGTGAGGCGGCGAGGCGGCTCACGATATTATAGGGTGAGGTGAGGTGGTGAACGAGCGCCATCGGACTGGTAAAATGACTGTTTGCGCTTGGATCGAAGTCGGTGGGCTACGCTGACCTCGTAGTTTTCGCAAGGGTTAACAGAAAATAGGCTAAGCACATTTTCTGCGCCAATGATGCCATTAATCTTTCATCCATATAGTTCACTATTCTAGTACCTCAGCTCTGGCGCACTAGACGCCAATGACTGCTTTTAAGCATACTAATATCTTATTTCTCGTCTTGCTTCTTGAGAGGCCGTCCTAGTCGTCGGATCCGGTCTCTCATGTTCCCGCCGCGTTTTTGTGTTCGGAGGACTCTATTTTTGGAACCCTTTTCCGGCAAGTCCCAGTTCATAAATCCGCGGCACAGCAGTGAGCCACAATTGCAAGGAATCCGCTCGTCAAGATCCAATTCAAGAGGAAATTGATAATCGTATGTGATTTCTTCTCTCGCCTTTATATCGCGCTGGGCGATAATCATGACTCGTTTTAGATGCCTGTTCGGCGGTTGTCCATCTACAATCTTGGCCATGCAATTCGGATTGCAGTTATGGTTAATGTATCGTCCATGGCCACCCTTGAGCGTAGCATCAATGACGAGATTTTCATCAACGCGAAACTGATAATCTTGAATACGACGCTCTTGGTATATTTTTTCCCGCGCGTCCGCGACGGCGTTGCTTATGTACTCGCCGACGTACTCTGCAACGACATCACCCTTTTTGAAGGGTTGATCAGCAAACAATCCCCAACCGTGAACAGGACTTCCTTGGACCGTCACCGCTACCTCCAATTTCTTATCCCACTGGTCGACAACGTCGGCTTCCTCGAGCGGTTCCATTTCTGTCTTATCGTCCAGCCGGAGACAAACTGGGGTTTCTTCCTCCGTTTCGGCCTCGTCCACTTCCTCGGTACGCATTTCAACCACCTCTGACCGATCGAACTCACGACCAATGCGTTCTTGAGCCGACTTTGAGGCAAGCCCTGTGGTTAGCGAGAGTCGAGATTGATCCACTCGTGGCAACGTGGCTAATTCACCTTTCCGCTTGTTGCGACCCCATCGAATGGCATTGAGCGCCAATTTGGCATCTGTCCGGATGCCGTCACATCGAGCTGAACCATTTTCTGACATGACAAGTCCTTCTACACGACGGCTCTGGACCCGACGAAGGATTCTTAAAATGGATTCCTCCCGCCAGCGCGGAACATCTGCCAATCGGACAGGTCCTGTGAGTTGCGCTACCTTGGAGTCGATGAAACGACGCAGATTTTCATCATCCGTGTGTGATCGACGAATGACGGCGCTGTGGATTCCTCCGGTGTCCGTGTAAGAAGCCAAGGACGCATCAGCAGCTGCAGCCGCGCGCCGGATAGCAATTGAACCATAGTATGCGGACTCGTTTTCTTTTGTCCGCATGAAGTCGGAGGATATTTGTTCAAGAAGCCAATCACCATTATCCAGCATTTCGACGGCCTCGGGCCAGGTAGAGCGGAGATCACGAAAGGGATCGCGATCTTCGTGGGAAGCATCGGTGCCTCTCCAAGCAAAGGAGGACGCATGCGCAGTCTTGATGGCACTCACCCATCTGGTGGCTCTTTTGTGCATGATGTCGATAGCTTCATGTAGCTCCTTCGCGGTTTTGGAGTAGATGGACCCTGGTGGGTTGAAGGCCAAAGCATTGTTACAGAGTAGACGCACATCAGAAACAAAGGCGAAGAGCGAAGTGTACTTCTCCTGCAAAATCTTTGACTTTATTTGACTGATGTCAATCGGGTTGACAACGACAACGGAATATCCGATCACGTTCGAAGGAACGGGCTCGGCGAAGAGGCACAGGGGGTCTCGTCTAACAATGGCTAGAAAAATCCCGCAACACGCCACGTTGAGACATCGCTTGGCAAGCTCTGCTGCTCCCTCTTTGTGCACGACAGCCAGCCGCTGTCGGTCAATGTTTCGTTCGGTATCCAAGTCGTCGTCGTGGAAGTCACCAAGCTCTGGCACTCCATGCACCGAATGAAGCTTCCGGGGACGAAGTCGACTTGGGCGTGATTCATCGTCGACGTCACCACCGCCATCGTTATCAATAGAGGGCTCACCAACGTCTTCAGAATGGTCGAGCGGCACCTTGGATTCTCCATTATCATCCTCAACGACCCCCGAGGATGGCTGAAAGCGACCCCCTTGAGCAGACGAGTTCTCCCTCTCGGACACTCTTCTCTCCCTATCGATTGTCGTTGGTCTTCGACGTGGTGCGACCGTGCAGTGAGGCGGAAGCACAGCGGAAGGCATCCAACGGAGTTGGAGGATCGCATTGGCAATTCTTTTATCAGTCTCTGTTTGATCCTCAAAATTCGTTTCCTTCACGGTCAATCGTCCAATCATCGTTGTTTGTACCCTCACAGCGTCTTTACATCGCTTGTCATTTCCAGGCGAGGTCTGACCACTAGGTCCTATGCGTTTGGACGTGTTGATTACCAACTGAGCCCTGCGGCACTGTATGCAACCGGTGTCGTTGTCAATGATGGTCCGGCAACGCCCGCACTTGTTCAAGACAGATTTGGACGTATCGATTCCTTCACTTATGGGCATGTCGTCTGATGACTCATCAAGTTTCCTTCTCGCCCGCAAGGGTAGTAATCCTCGAGAGGGAGTAATTTTCTTTTTCTGCAGGTCAATTCGCACGTCTGGCGGAGACGGCCTTGGTGGCTCTAGAACTTTCATAGCGAGACATTCTTCCACAAAGTAAACGACATCATCAGCTCGCTCACTTGGGTGTGTGAGGGTAAAACTTGGAATTGCTGGGACACGCATGGCCTCTCGCGCTTCATGAGAAAGGCGAATGTCGAACAACTCGGACTCATTCCCTTTGTCTTCGTCCAACTCCGGAATTTTCGACTTCAGACCCAGTCCGACTCTAGTAGCCATTAAAGAACTCAACGGCGGTTGTAGACGCGCACGATTCTCAATGGCAGGAATGCGACGCTTTAGAACAGGACAGAAATGATTCCAGCCTCTAGTGCACCCTGAACACTCGTCGCCGGCACTTGTGGCGACTGGTCCCTCCACTTCGAAGTGCGGAATACTACACGTTCTCCGATCTATCAACCCTGATTGCCCGTCACTTCGAAGCGGATTGAACATCGGCATCGGATGAAATCGCATGTCCTGAAGAAGTTCGAAAAGGATCCTGTTATTGCTTTTCCCCGGCTCTGGCGTAAAGGGTTTGCTTCCCACCGACGAAGCAAGAAAGAGGCGCTCGTGCTTCGAGTACATCATCATCTCATCTTCAGGTGACGGATCCTGGCTGTCGTCGCTTGGGTCGAAATATCCGTCAAGGCATCTATCATCTGGATCTCTTGCCGCCATCATTTCACGAATAGTTTTCTCTTCTTTCCACTCTATCACTTTTTCCTCAAAATCACGCATGGATATTGTGAAGTATCGCTTTTGCTCGATTGGCCTCAGCTTTAACCACCACCGCGCTCCTTCGCGAGCGATCAGCTCATTCCGTTCTGCGCCCTTCGGAAGCCGATTGAAATATTTGTGCTTACGAGCAAGGACTCGCTCAATTTTAAACTTAGAATCATTCAGGAAGAAGAAAAATGCGGGCGTTGCCTGAACGAGCCCTCTACCGGTAGTCGCCTGGCTGCGCCGTGGACTTGGCTCGCTCTTACTGGGAAAATCTCCTCTCTCCTCATCAGCATGTAAACGCACCTTTCGCCTTATTTTCATCTTCATGCTCTTTTTCTTTTCCTTGCCCAGCTTTTTTGGTTTGACGACAGAGGCTGTCTTCATTTTCTTCTTCTTCTTGCTTTCGCTAAAATCGCTATTCGCTCGCTTGCGCGTCTTCTTCTCAGGTAATTCTTCTCCGTAGGCTACCTCCTCCTCGAGTTCGTCTTCCTCTTCCTCTTCGTCCTCCTCCTCCTCGACCTCCTCCTCCTCAACTTCATCGTCTTCGTCAACTTCCAAACTACCTTCTTCCGAGGTTTCTGCGTCAATGTCTTGATTGTGAGCGGGAGAGCTCAAGCGATGACGAACTCCCCTCGAAGAGCCGGACGATGGCTGACCTCGGGAATTGTTTGGACTTTTAGATAGCTCCAAATCCACATCGTCAGCGCCATTTTCATCCTCTTCTTCCTTCACAATCGCTTCAGCACGACAATCAGAGCACATCTCGCGTGAGCCATCTGTGCTGTCATCATCCCCTCTGCAAGGCAAAATGTGGATGTAGTTTACACCGCATCCAGTACATGGCTTCATTTCACCACCAGCTTGCTGACATTCATTACACTTGCGTTTGGAAGTACGCCTTTCAGGACGAGACACATTTTTGTCTGGTTGAATCGACGCGGAAGAGGTTGGTGCGTTCTTCAGAGACGCCTTCTTCGTTTGTGTCGAAACCCCTCTTGTTGCGTTCCCACGAGAGCGGCAACTGCCGCAAAACCAAGGGTCATCGTCGTTGTCAAGACCCTTGCGAGCAGGATCACTGGGATCAATGCAGGCTGCATGATAGACCTTGGGGCAACCATCACAACATACAACATTCCCGAAACCTTTGCAAATCTCACAGAAGAATTGATTTCCATCTTGCCCAACACCTTTGCTGACAACATCGCGCATATCCACGACAGCGCCGAGGACAGTTGCCGTGACATAAACGGGTCGTCCATCTTGAAGTGCTTGGAGGCGCCCCTCGTAGTGATGTTGATAATGTTCTTTGTGACTAGATTGGCCTGTTTGCGGTGTCTTCGGATCATTCGGCTCGCCTTGGATCGAAATCGCGTCCTCGTGATGCTTTGAGTGTTCGTTTTCGTCGTTTGCAGGTGAGCTTTCGGCGTTCTTGTTGAAATCATCTTTTTCATCTCCATTGCTGTGTTGATTTCGAACATTCGAGAGGGGCAAGCCTCGTCCCCGGCGTTTGGGCTTTGGTTGAGTCGAGCTTGTAGACCCGCTTCGCGAGCGTCCGCCAGTTGACGATGGCTCTGGTGGAGACCCTGCACTTCGAAGGCCTCTAGCACTGCCTGAACGGGAAGACCTCATTATATTGGCTCAAATGCGAGCGAAAGAACGTTAGAATAACAACAAACTTGTCCCACGCTGTGTCACCCTTTAAGGTGCTGCTTGGACTGGAAGGAGCTTGAAATTGTGAAGCTCCAACAGACCAAAGTACGAGAGCTACAGGTGCTCACGACGGGAGAGTAAGGCTCCAACGTCGTCCTACAAAATAATCGTAGAAT